>JABUQX010061914.1:10000-20000 GCA_015478945.1 Trachelipus rathkii
ATATTTTCACTTTTTCAACATTTGCATTTTTTGAAAAGTGAAAATGATTTTATTTTTTCCTACTCTCCGATCAACATCAAATTTTCAGGGTTTGTGTAATCGGGCGAGATGCATCTTTTTTACTTAGATAACTTTTTTTTTTATACTCAAAATAAATTTTTAAAAAAAAAATTTTTCTAAAATGTGTTTTTGAAAATTTGTTTCCAAGAATAAATCCAAAACTAATGTATACTGTGGAAGTAAAACATATATCTTAAGTAAAACATGTGCATTCTCTCTTGACTACATATGCCCTTGGGAGAATTTTAATTCACTTCGCCCGTAAACAGGAAAACAAGTTTTATCCGGCAATTTTTTTATTTTTTAAAATCCAGAAGAAAAGTTGGTTTTAAAAATTGGACAACGCTGAGCACAAACTACTCAAAAAATCGAAAAAAGTACTTCGACTTTTGTAGGTAACCGGACCGCAAATGCCATCGGCCATATTTTAGTTTTGAAGTCATTCGAAAAAATTCTGGAAGTTGATACGAAAAAATTGTCAATGAAACAATGGTTTTTGAAAGAATGACTTAACAGACACAGAAAAACACGCAAAAAACAACGTTTTTAGAAGGGGCAATAAAGCTACAGTTTGGTGTTTATAGCGTCAAAATCGACTGATAAATTCCCGAATTTTATGTCCATTTTAGGGGGGGTTGTGAAATTCGGGAGTAGAGAGCCCAATATTGGACGCCTGTCCTTATTAACATGTTCTCTATAAATTATTAGCTTTTCCAATGTTTCAGGAGTAACTCTTTTTCTCCTATGGGGTTATGATTAGCCAATAATAATGAAATATGCCATCTTGATTGGCTCTTTAACAGCATCCTGTGATTGGCTCCTAATGTGATCGACAATTTTTTATTCTATAGTTTCACCAATTTTTTGTTGCGCTTTTAGGAGGGCTCTTGATGATTTTTTGCCAGGGTGAATTCGATTTTGAACTATTCTTTACTAGTTGCACAAAACAACACAGAAATAGACCTCTACGGAATTCCGGAAGTCAATCCGGATTTTCGGTCGAGAGTGCGAGCTATCTGATGAGAGAGTCGCGCAGTCACGTTCATGGATAAAACTTGCTTCAGGAGATATCCGTCAGTAGAATCCGCTCCCACGCAGTTTTCTTTTTCGTTTTACTCCACTCCTCCCTCTCCCCACTCCGTTGGACTTCTGTCGACATTCCGAAACCGAATTCCCGTCGCTGTGTGGACAAGGTCTCGAATTCGAATCCGGATACTCTCGGGAATACCCGCGCACCTTTCGGATTTGAATCCAATCGCGAATCCGGATTCGAGAAGGCTCGATCCGGATTCGAATACGCGCTCCGTGATTCGATTCGCCCATGTCACTGGATATGAGAGAAGCCATCAATATTTTAGGTTGTGAAGAGCTATATATATATATATATATATATATAAGTATTATATATTATATATATATATATATATTATAATATATATATAATATATATATATATATATAATATATACATGGGCGTAGGTCAGGGGGGTGCAGGGGGGGGGGCAACTTGCTCCCCCCCCTAAATCTTGGCGAGAAAAAAAATTATGAACCTAATATGTTTGCCAGCGACGTTTTTAAAAGTTTAGTTGTAAGAAAAACTGAAAAAAATACATTAATCGATAGATAATGAAGTAGTAACTACTAAAAATATAGTGAATATATTAAGGCTGGCGTCAGTTTTTATGATTTCGTTCTCATAATTCGCCAAAAATCACCTGATCCTTATACCCTTTTATACAGCTGGATTTCTTCTGACATTATTCTCCGCTAGAACTTTCACTATGTCGATAGCATTTGGCGGTTGTCAAAGGCTGTTAAAATCAATCACGGAAAGCGTAACCCGTTGATATACCAGCCTGCAGACCAACACATTCAAAAAACAATTGCAGAAATGAAAAGAAATATTACAGTAATTTTGAAGACCATAATTTTTATATATATATATATAATATAATATATATTATATAATATATATATATATCATATATTATTATATATATATATATATATATTATTAATAATTAGTATATAATATAATATATATATATATAATATCCACAAAAGGAGAAACCTAAATGAATCCTGCTACGCCCATGTATATGTATATAGGGGCTATTAATGATATATATATATATATTATATATATATATATAATATATAATATATATATATATATACTATTATAATTTATATATTTATAATATATATACCTAATATAATATATATATATATTGTATATATATATATAATATATATTATATACTATATATGAATTATATATAGATTGAAGATGCCTTGTGGACGAAAGGTTTCAGAAAGGAAGGGAAGGTGTTGGTGTGTTTTTTACAGATCTGGAGATAAAGCCTATTGAATAGGAGTTGAAGAGAGGGTGAATATGGAGGGTGCTGGAGAACCTGGAGTAGGGGGGGGTAAAAATTAAGAATTTTAGGTTCTAAGGGGTGTTATTAGGGGCCCTTTTTTAAATAGGAATAAAGCCTAGAACTGTTTGGTTGGTGGGGAGAATGAGAGGTAAAAACAAAATTAGGGAGCGGAAAAGATAAAGGGGTGGGAAAGGATGTTTTTTGGGAGTGGAGAGAGGGTTGAGACAAGGATGTGTAATGTCTCTCCAAAGACCTTTTTCAATTTATTTTTTATGGAGAGTGTTTGCAGAGGATATGATGAAGTGAGGGGAGAATAGGGTGTGGAAATTGATGGAATAAGGGGTGTATGATATGGGAAGTTGAACATTTGAATATCTATTTTGCGGATGAATACTACCTTGGTGGGCTGGAAAGGATTCCAGAAAGTGGTTTGTAAGTATTTGGTGAAGGAGTTTGAGATAGAGTGTTGTGGACAAAAGGGGTCTTAAGAGATAAAATCACAGGTAAACGAAGTAAAGTGGTTAGTGTTCTGAGGAGGAGGAATCAGATGAGGGGATGGGGTTAGAGATTAGAGTAAGGCAGGTGTAAGTACTGGAAGACAGTAAAGGTTTTCAGATATTTAGGGATGGATGTGGGTAAGGGGGGATGAAGGAGATAGAACATAGAGTAGGAGAAGGAATGAGAGCATTGGAGTGGTTTGAGGAATTATGGTAAAGGGGATTTTATCATTCATAAACCATGGATAACGTATTTGAAACAAATTTATAATATTCGCATGTCGGTCTATATGGGTGTGGAACATGGGGGTTGATCTGCTAGGATCCAAGAGACAAGCATCTGTGAAGTGTTTGAGATAGACAGGTTGAGCAAGCCCGTGTTGTGGGGTCTTAGTTAAGAGAGAGAGGAGCTACGAATCCTACGGCGTATATTTAGGAAATTGATGTGAGTTTGGCAAAGGAGATGGCATTTTTTTGGGTTCCTCCGTCCATTCTACACACGCAACTCCGTCTTGGTGGGCTTTGGCTATTTTTTTGATTATAGAGTCGAGAGGTATTGGTCATACATGGTGATAAGATGAGTGTTGGACGATGAGAGAGATTATTTTGGTAGGAGTCAGATGGTGTGTGTTAGGAGAAGTTTGGAGCGGAGGGGATAGGAAAGGAGAGGAAGGGGGAGACCAAGAAGAAGGTGGAGGGATGGAATAAAGGAAATGTTGGAGGAGAGAGGGATGAGGGTGGAGAGGTGGGTGTTGGCGAGAAGATAGAATGGAATGGAGGAGGTGGGTGGAGGGCGAGATGAAGGAAATATGTATGAGGAAGGCTGCACGTACCACTACCCCGCTTTTGCGGGAATCCAAGTGCTTGTAAAATAGATAATAATATATATATATATATATATATATATATATATATATATATATATTATATATATAATATTATAGTATAATATATATATTATATTATATAGTATATATATATATATATATATATTATATTAATATAATAGTATAATATATATATATAATTATAATATATATATATATAATATATATATATATATATATATTATATACATTATGACTTTAACTATTTATTGTCAATAAAAAAAGGTAATAGCTATGTATATAGTAAAATATACTACTGTATGCTGTATATAATATTTTTTAGAAGGTATATATATAATAGGTGTCGTAGTAATATATATATAATTATCTTCAACTATAATCAACTATGAGAGACTATAAAGTATTATTTGTTTTCTAATAATATATTATATATATGCGGTCAAAAACAATTTTCCTTCCATAGCTATTAAAATGCAATTTTTATTTTAAATTCATCACTCTGAAATTATGGATAAGAATCATAATGATATATGTGTGTTGTTATTTTGTAAATATATGAAAAGTTTTGGGAAAGATAAACTATTTGAAGAATTGCTCCTCTCAAATATAAATTTTTGGAAATAATCCATAAAATGTTTATTACTTTATCATCTTAATTAATAACAATTTTGCCTAACTCGAGAAAACAATAATTAAAAATTTTAGTTTTTAATTATTGTAATCGTATTTTGTTATTTTTTGTTATCTTTGGTTAAAACTTTGTTATTCCATTTATTTACTATCTAGATATATAATTAGGATGTATTTGCCATATGCTTTCTTTAGAGCACTTTTTACTATATTCTTTATTTAAACCTAAAAAATAAACCACAATGTGTTTTTTTTTAAGTTGGGTTTAAGGCAACAAAAAAAACATTTTTGCCTTTTGATTTAAAACCAAATGGTTTCAAACGCAAAGACCCTGATATATATATTATATAGTATATATATATATATATCCTCTATTATTTATATATTATATATTATATA
The DNA here is from genome assembly GCA_015478945.1 of Trachelipus rathkii. Taxonomy (NCBI): domain Eukaryota; kingdom Metazoa; phylum Arthropoda; class Malacostraca; order Isopoda; family Trachelipodidae; genus Trachelipus; species Trachelipus rathkii. Next base: position 14,816 of record JABUQX010061914.1, read on the forward strand.
TATATATATTATATATATATATATAGTAAATAATATATATATATCATATATATATTATATATTATATTATATATATATATATTTATATTATATCACTTAATATACTATATATATATACTTATATATTATATATAATATATAATACTTATTATATATATATATAATATATATATATATATATATATATATATAATAATATATATATAATATATAGTTTATATATTATATTATAAATATATATTATATATATATACTATATATATATATATATATAATATAATAATATATATTATATACTATATATTATACTATATATAATTATATTATATAATATAATATATATATATATATATATTATATAGGTAATATATATATATATAATATATTATCTATATATATTTATATAGTATATATATAATATATATATTATATTATAATATATATAGTATATATATATAATATTATATATATATATAATATATATTATTATATATATATATATATAGTAATTAGTCATATACAGGTATATATTGATATAAACCAAATGGTTCAAACCAAACAACCCCCCCCCCCGAGGTCAGCCTTTCGATTAGCCGTCATATGTATCTTAAAAATTATTAATGCTACAGTAAAAAGGAATACATTTTTGGAATCAGCGTAAAAATTTTTTTAGGGGGCTTTAAAAAAATCGTTTAAAAAAAGTTTAATAAAATGTAGAATAGTAATTTTTAAACTTATCTTTAATTCAACGTAACCTTCGTTGGCCTTTAAATGTGGGGTGGTGTTAAAACTAAAGAGTACCAAATGGTTGACCGCAGAGATGGCAGAAGTCGTGGTCTCTCGGCCTTCCGGGGAACGACAGGGTAGGACTATTTCCCCCCCTCCGGGGAGGGTCTCTGGAACCCCCGCCTCATTTGGTATTTGGGTGTCGCGGGGGTTTCTCCCCCCTCCCACGGGCCTGAGTGGAAAACGTCTCCTCCTATGTTTCGCCGCGTCGGCTCGAGGCCCCCTACGTGTGCGGCCGTATAATATATATATATATTTATATTATATTATTAGTTATATATATATATATATATTATATAAATATCATTATATATTTATATATATAATATTATATATAATTCATACTTTGTGCACTATACCTTTTTTGAAATATAATGACATAAATGAATGAGTATTTAGCTCACTTTCAGACCGTGTAACAAATGAACTGTGATGAAGATGTCTAGATGTTGCGATAGAAATTTCAATTAAAGACAAATGATAATTGTTTCTTCTGTTATAACGTGGATTATTTTGCGGCTACAGCATATAACACAAGCATGAGTTGGATGCTTCAGTTTGTTGACACTTCCTCTCCTATTTATTATTCATTTTATTTCATTAACATTCTTATTTAATAATTTTCATAAGTAAAATTTTATGCAGAATTATAAAAATGTATTCCTTTTTAAAGTGTAGCATTAGTAGTTTTTAGATGCATATGACGGCTAATGAAAGGCTGGCCAACCTGATATATATATAAAAAAAAAATATGTATATATATATAATATATATAATATATTAATATATATATATATATTACTATATATATATTATATATATATATATTATATATATAATATATATTTATATATATATATATATATATAGGCACTGTTATGTTTTAAGACTCTGTCACATAAAAATACAGATATTGAAATATCGCTGAACACTAATCGCTCCAACCATGCACTGATGACGTGTTAACTTAAATAACTCACAATAGAGAAAAGAAAAAATTTGCCACTGTTGCTTTAATTATACGTCATGTTAATTTTTTAATGTGATTTATTTATTAGTTTGTAATTTTCTTTTTATGTTTTTTTTTAAGGGGCCTCGAGCCCGTACGGGTGGTGACATGAGGGGGAGTCGGAAGTCCCCGGTCCGTCCCCGCTGAGGCCTTGAGAGAACGCCTGACTCTTTTCCATCTTGGCGATTTAATCCTTTGGTATTCTTTTATTTTAAAAAAAAAAAAAAAACTTTTGTGTCAACGCTCACGCTTCTATTGCCTTGAAATAATCGAAAAAAATCGATTACAGTCGGCTCGGTTTCGATTATATCGGTTAACCTATCCTTTTTAAAGGAAAGTTCCTATATATATAATATATATATTATATATATAATATATATATATATATTACTTACAGTAATATAATAATATATTATATATATATGTATATTACATACCTATATATATATATATATATATACTATTATATATATATATATATATATATATATATTATATAATATATATATATATATATATATAGGTATTATATATTTTATATATATATATACATAATATACTTATTATTATATATATAATTATATATATTATATTATATATATATATATATTACAGTATATATATATATATATTATATAATATATATATATATTATTATAGATATATATATATCATATATATATATATATAATTATATCCTATATAATAATATATATATTATTATATACTATATATATATATTTATATCTTACTTATATATATATATTATACTATGTTTTTATATAGTATTTATATATATAAATATTATAATATATTATATAGTATATTGAAAATATGAGCACAGGTTGTTAAAAGTATCTTGAGGATGAGAACTGTATTTTCAGAAGAGTGTAACATCTTTGGTCCGAGGTTAAAGTAATTACTTTAAAAGAAAAAATTCTATTTACGAGTCCGAATATTCCGTCAATATTTAAACATTTTAAACTGTTTTGTGGTCATGGCCAATACAGTTGGGAGGGACTAATAACCAAATCGGGGGCTTCCATTTTCTTTTGACATCTTTTTTATTTAAATAATAAAAAAAAAATTAAAAAAAAGAAAAAATTTGAAATATTTGAATTAATAGCGAACGTGAAAGCTACTTATTCGAGTAGTCGAAACTCATACGAGACAAATTTCAATTTTTTATTCCGCACTGATAAGGCAACTCCGAGCTTGCAACGCCCCTACCATCATATTTTCTTTTTTCTAGAATGGTGGTGATAAGTGTTTTAACTAAAACATTAACCACACACCCCTGCATGGCCTTGCGAAAACAAATGGTAGATATGACTAATGAATAATATATATAATATGTAAATAGAGATAATTATATATATATATATACTCTATATATATATATATATACTATATCTAATATTATATATATATATAATATATAGGATATATATAATTTATATATATAGTTAATATATAACTATATATAATATATTATAGGGTGGGATGGTTTAAAACATTTGGTTTAAACCATTGGTTTAAACTCATGGGTTTAAACCACATAAAAAAACAATGGTTTAAACCATAAAAACACATGGCATAAAATTATTTAAAAAATATTTTTAATTAATGATTTTCTTTAGCATGTTTATATGGTTTTCTCAATATTTCAATCGAAGAGTAATCGATGAAAGGGAATATAAAATTTTCTGCAGATTTTATATTTATTGTGAGAATGATTAATAATAATATATATAATATAATATATGTAAAAGTCTATATATATTACATGTAGTGCTTTGATATATTTATATATATATATATATATTTATATATATATATATATATATATATATATATATATATATATAGATAGGAAGAGAGTGGTGTAGGGAAATGTTGAACGGTACTCGTTAGCACAAAAATAATAGTACACAGGGTATCTTTATGGACCATACATAGACTTTTCTATTATAGGGATTTGAATGATTCAAAATATATATAACGGACCGCTGTTAGCGTTTTTACTCGACCCATGTCAGTTTTATTTTTTTGGCATTTAATTTTTTTTTCTCTTTATTAAAGCTAAAGGAATAAAACGGCCAAGGGTAAAAACCGTCAAAGTAATGGCAAGGACGTCGGAGTACTCTCACGGGACTAATGTACCCAGGGAACGACAGGGTAGGACTATTTCCCCCCGCTCCGGGAGGGTGCCTACGGACCCCGCCTCTTTGTATTTGGGTTGTCGCGGGGGTTCTCCGCCCCTCCCTACGGGGTATGGAAAACTCGTCCCCTTCTGCTTGCCCCGTCGGCTTATTGTTTATAAATATTGAATATTAATTAACAAAATAAATTTTATATAGTGTACTATCTATAATATATATATATAATATATATATATATATATATATATATATATATAATATCTATATATATATAATATATATAATAAATAATATATATTACAGTTGATATTACAGATATTTAGAGAGTAGACATATGTTCTTCATATATAATATATATATATATATTATATATATATTATATATATATATATATATTATATTATATATATATATAGTATTTAGGAACAAAACTCAAGTACTTCAAGATGAATGCCAAAAACTCAAAAACTTGAGAAAAAACTCAAGCGATGGCATCCCTGTTATGAGTCTACATTGGGTAAAATGTCTTAAAATTCCTCGCGTCATAAGTAACACCATGAATATTGGTAATACGGTTATTTTTTTTATTTACTTATAACTTCAAAATTAATAATTTCCCTAGATTTCCTATATTATAATTTTTATGTGTAGTTTTAGAGTTTTATAATAAGTTAAAATTCAAAATTTGAACTTTTAAAGATCAGAAGGTCAAATAGCGTTAGAAGCTTTTGTCCATAAGTACTATATATATTATATATATATAATTATTTATTATTATATTTTTATTATATATATACTATATATATATTATTATATATATATATTATATATTATATATAATATAATATTATATATATACTATACATTTTTGTTAGAATTTAAACATGTTTACAACATGAATCTTGTTTCGAAGGGCACTTGTTGGAAATTCATTTGCTTACGCAATCGATGCCACATTTCAAAAGTTTATAATAAACTGCAATGCTGGAAGGTAGGTTGGTGGGTAGCCACAGCATCAACCAAGCTAGGAGGCAATGACTGTAAACTAAGTGATGCGGTTTATATTTGGAAAAAAATATGAACATAGAGCTAGAACAGCTTAATCCACCATTCAACAGACAAGATTTAGCAAAAGTTAAAAAGGAGGTATCATCAGGCAAGAACAGAAGCTCACTTATTGGCCTATATTTTTAATCCAAGATATCAGAACCGCAGTCACTTCCAAGGT
>JABUQX010061914.1:22500-30142 GCA_015478945.1 Trachelipus rathkii
ATATATATATATATATATATAATATTATACATAACTATATGAACATTGTACAATATGTTGTATATTATTAGTATATATATATATTTATATGAATATAAATATACTATATATAATGTCCTTTATTAAACCAGGGGGCAATATAAAATTAATTAACTGCGGAATTATTTATCCTATTTTAGCGTAGGTATTGATTGTATGACCAAAAAGAATTTAATTCTAATTTTTAGGCACGCTGTTGCCGGATGGCCCGCGTATGTTCCCCCCGGCGGTCTGCCCGTGCATTCGAGGGCAACGTGGTTAATCGCCACCAATACGGTATTCGTTTAAATTAAAAATAAAAAAAAAAAAACAGGTGTCATGGGCTTTCTACCTTCAACTCTACAAACTTTTAATACGTAGATACATCAAATTTAAACTGCAAAATACATTGCTTAAGCTACTCATTTTTAATAAGTCTTTGGTGTGAAGTCCCAAAAAAATTATATTCATTTCTTTTTTATTTTTTGTTAATATTAATTAAATTATATTTGAAAATTTTACCATTACAAAGGAGAGTTTTTTTATTTTTCTGTTTCATAAAATTTTCCATAAAAAACTTAAATTTTTTAATTGTCCTCTGATTTAATTTAAAAAGTATCCATATATAATATATATATACTATTATATATATATATATATATATATATATATATAATAATATAAATATATCTATATACTATATATTATATAATATATATATCATATATACTATATATATTATATATATATATAAAGTTATATATATATATATATATCTATATATAGTATATATTATAATCGAATCAGATGCTATTCCTGGTGGATGTTCATTTAGTATATTTGTTTGGTAGTCGGTTTTTAAATAATTTTCAGTTATGTGTGTGTGTATTTGCTTTGTATAAGAGGTGTTGCTCTGTAGGGGTAGGTGTTGTTTTCAGGATTTGTTTGTATAATAAGGGTGGGGAAGATGGAGGTTTGTTTTAAACGGCTGAAGGTTTTGTAAGGTGGAAAAGTGCAGCTGGTGGACACATGGGTGTTGACGGTGTTTGTTTTTAGCGTAGAACTGTGTGCTAATCATTTCTAATGTTTATCTATCGGTAATATTTTTGTTTCTTCAAGTAAGTGTTATTGTGGAGTTGCAGTTGTGCAACCTGTTATAATTCTGAGTGCCTTGTTTTGGGTGGTTTGAAGTTTCCTCATGTTTCCCTTACTTAATAATGGGTGGTCATATAGGGTAACCGTAATTTTAGTGTTTGGGACGGATGTATTGTTGTAATGGTGATGGATATTTGCTTATTGTTTTAATGTCCGTGGCTAGCTAGGTTCTTGTAAGTGTTTTAATTTCCTATTTGCTGATGTTGTTACGTTTTCAATGTGTTTTGTGAAGGGTATGTGTGTGTTCAGTGTTAGTTACCCCAAGAATTTTGGGTGTTTATTGGGATAGCTATGTTGTTTAAAAAGATTTGGGGTTAGTAGTGCTAAGTTGGCGGTCTGTTGTAATTGATGTGATAGATGATTTGTTAGGGGATGCAGACATTCTGTTGTCAGTTAGCCAAGTTTGAATTTGGTTGATGTATTGTTGAGTCAGAGGAATTTTTGTGCTTAGGTTCTGTTGTGTGGTGGTTATAGTTATGTCATCTGCCTAGGTTGTTATATTTGTGTGGTGTGTTTGTGGTTTTGGTAGGTCGGCTGTGAATAAGTTGAATAAGGTAGGGGATAGGATTGCTCCTTGAGGTACGCAATTTTTTATACTTACTGTACGTGATTTCTTCTTGTTGATCTGCATTTGGGCTGTTCTCACTGATGGGAAGTTGGGTAACCATTTGCTTAAATTAGTGGGGATGTTTGATTGTATTATTTTGTGGATTAGATTGTGTCTTGGGACTGTATCAAAGGCTTTGTTTATGTCGATTGCTATAAGTAGTGTTTCGTGTGGAAGCTTGAAATTTAAGCTATTTATTATTGGTTGAATGATAATTGTGAAAGCAGTTGCGGTTGAGTGGTTTTGCTGAAAACCGTGTTGAAACGTTTGTTTGGGGAAGTGTGGTTTTATCATGTTAGTATGAGCTTTTCTATGAGTTTTTATAGTGTGGATAGGAGTGAGATTGGACGATAGGAGGAGGTTTTTTAGGGGTCTTTTCCTCGTTTTATTTCTGGAATGATGATTGCTCTTTTCTAGACGTAGGGAATAAAATATAGTTTAATGGAACAGTTGTAAATGTGTGCTAAATGGGTTAATACGGTGTTACCTAAGTGTTTAAGGTGTACGTTTGAGATGTTGCCAGGTTCGATTGCTGGTGAGTTTTTAAGGGTTTTTATGGTGTGTTTTTTTATGCCATTTGGTGTTATTTCTATTGTTTGGTCGTGATTATTTTATTTTCTTAAGGGATTTGATTATTTTCCTGTTTTGTGGGTGGGTAGTTTTATAACTTTGTTTTGAAAAGTGTGTAGCGAGGAGGTTTGGGTGTTATTTTGTTGTTTGTGGGAGTTGAGAGTTTGGATTTTTTATGAATCATGTGTGGGAGATTGGCAGTTTTTTTCGCATTTTTTAGAATTTTTATTTTGTTCCACATTCTATTGTTGTTTGTGTTCTGAAGATTTTTTGCTAGAAATGTTTGAAAGTTGTTTCAGGTATGTGTTTTGGTTAGGTTTGTGATTTGTTGTGTGATTTAAATTATTATTTAGGGGTTAATTGTTTGTTGTGTTTGCTGTGCTAATTTTTGAGTAGGTTTAGGTTATGTTTTCTGATCAGGTTTGAGATTTTCAGGTGTAAGTGTTGGGTTTGTATGTTGTTTGAGGTATCCCCCAAGGTATGTTATTTCGTTTAGCTGCTTTTTGCAATTAGTGAACGTGAAGTTTTGGAATAAGCTGTAATATAAAAGTGTTGAGGCGTTTGGAGATGATTATGAGGTGTGTCATTGTTGTTCTCTATGAGCTTCAGGAGAAATTTTGCCCCCAGATCCGCTTTTTTGTAGATTTGTATAAATGTTTTCCCTGAGACCAAGTAGTGTCTTAGTCTTTTTGTTAGTATCTCTTTGGTATTTGTTAGTAATTATGGGAAGGATGGGTACGGAGTTTAGTTCTGTTTGTGTTTGCCAATGGAGTTGTCTGGTGAACAAAATGTTAGGTCTGGGGATGTGTTTGATTGGTCAGTTTGGGGTGGAATTCTAGATATGAAAAAATTTCGTATGTTTGAGGATTGTTTAAGCGTGCTATCTAAGAATTTGTTTTAAGTGGGTTCATCTTTGGTCTGCGTTTTGGTCTTTGTACCATGTAGAGTGGTGGAGGTTGAAATCTCCTACCCATTATAAGTTTTGGAGGTTTGTGATGTGTATTAGATTTGGTGTGTAATTATTGGGGCAGTGAGGAGAGGTGTGATGAGTGGTATAAAGGTTTATTATGTTATGTAGCTTTTTGTTGATCATTGTGGTGAAGGATTAGATTTTTTTAGTTGTTGTCGTTTAGTGATGTTGTTGTGAGTGAAGTGGTATTTGTGTATGGTAGTGAGTTAAAAATAAGAGTTAGTAGTGTATGATTTTTAGGGACTTGTGGTGTATAAATTGAGTCATATCCGTAAAATTTTGATTCTGGGTAGTTTTCGGGTAGGTGTGCTTCCTGAATTAGTGCTAAGTGTATGTTATGTTTATTTTATTAAGATTTATATTTCTTTGTTTTTATTATGTTATCCGTTTATGTTAATTTGTAGTGTGTTTATGTTATGAGTTTGTTTGTTTGTTATTGAACTATTGATTATTGTGGGTGGAGTGCATGCTTGACAGATACACTTGCATGTAAGAGAAAGAAGTGTTGTAAAAGATGAGCAGTGTTTGTGGATCCACCGATCACATCTTCTGCAATGGATTGAATTTCTTCTCACTATTTTGTTGCAAATTGGGCACAAGTAGATTGTAATATTGTAATAATATACTATAATATATAGATATTATATAATATAGTAAGTATATAGATTACGTATACTTAATATATAGTATATATTATATATACTATATATATATATATATATATATATTAGTATACTAATATAAGTATAGTGAAGTGTTTAGGAGCCTTAAAAATATAACTTGTCAAGTTACAGAATGAACCATAAAAGAAAAAGTAACAGAAATATGACTAAAGTCCTAATTAAATTTAAAAATGACTTATTTTCATTATTCAGTTGTTAACATCATTAAAATTGTGGCCTTAATAATCGTACTGTTTGTTATAGTTATTATATTATAAATAGTATCAATATTTGATAAAAATAATATATATTTTTATAAAAACATTAGTTTTAAGCAATAATAATGATAACTTTCTAACAATAAAACTACCAACATTGTGTTTACATATTATGTCAGAATTGTGAAGGCAAACGCCATCCTAGCGAAAGCTTAGGCAATGTTCATTTTATTATATTTTCAAAAAATATGTTTCTGGAATATTCACAGCCTAACAGATGATTTTTACAATTGAATTAATAGAAATTTTTCAAAAGATTTAAAAATAAAAGTTATAAATAGAGAAAATAAAATATTATTTAACATTGGGGTAAAAATTGAATTATTTATATATTGTAGCTTGTTTTTATTATAACTTTGTACGACTATTTCGTTAAAAAATACAGAGGTCCTCAATTTTCTGCTTTTTGTCTTATTAGCCTTTAAAAAGAAGAATAATTTCAAATATATGTATCTACAAGGTACAGGGATAATTTGGCCTAATATAGATACAATAAGCAGAAATATCAGATCTGACCTAACCTTAACGGAAGCCAAGAAGAAGAAGCTCTGCAAGAAGTTTGGACTCCCTCGTCTCTCTACTAGAAGTTGGGCTGCCTCGTCTCTCCCCTGGAGTTGGACTACAAGATTCTCCGACAGGCCCTACGTCTCTCCCTCTCTCTGACCTAACGCAAGAGTGCTTAGGAACTCCTTCAGGGTTACCAAAGAACTCACTTTTGGCCGACTTCAGAGAGGTATCTCCTAGTCGGTGGAATGGTCTCCAGTAGGATGGTGCTTTTCAAACTGGACCTCTTCAGTTTCTCCAGTTCGTGCTCCCACCGTAAAAGTAGTTAACTAACTAAAAAGAGATAATTTCGCAGGTAACCGCTGAAGTTACCTGTCATAGAGAACTACAGAGTATTTTATATACTCTCTGTCCTTCCAGATTTTCCCAGAGTTGGCCAGAAAGAAGAACACACAGCCTCCTGTTTAGCCAACGATTTACCAACGAGCTCTTGCAGATCAGCCTACAACCGCGCCTTTGCCTTAGCCGGACTTCATCCGAACCATTCGACGGCTTATCCTCGGAAGTGGAGCAGAGCTGACACCCCGCTTGCATACAACAGCCTTAGCCATGAACGTTGCTCGCAAAAAAGGCGGCTAAAATGCGCAAATACTGGTATTATAGTAAGTGAAGTTAAAGAGATAACCGATAATCTGTCTGCATTCCGCATTCCTTGCCAGTCCTATCAGAATTCTGATCATCCTCCGCGCTATATATGTTGTCATAGCCAGATTCATAGAAAGACCATATCGAGTGTGACCATATAACTGGATAAATAACTTATAACCAGAGCATCAACTATATAACATTGGTGACCCCAGAGTTTGGAGAAATTTGATACCGACGAATGGCAGACGAGCAAGACTGGATAATCAATCAAGAGAGGCAGATCGCTTCAACAATGATAAATTAAACCACCACTTTTTCGGAATCTTCAGTCCCCGACATGGTATTCCACACAAACAGCACAATTTCATCTGCTAACAAGAAAGAGGTCCCCACGAACTAAGTACTTTCATGTCATGTCACAAATTACCGCCTGAAGTTTTGGATAGAATATATCAAGCCGAACTTGACGCAGAAGATTATGACATTTTCAAAACGGCGGTCATAAATACTTACGAAAAAACTCTAAGGTCGGGTAGCTTTATAAAGACTGAATGCTACTTTCCAAAAAGGTGCTACAGTTGGCCAAACCATCTATAATATTAACACCATGGATATGGATCTGAGGCAGGCCAGAGAAGATTAAATATAGGCAGCAAGGACTTGGTCAGAGTGCAATTTTTGGAAAACTCTACCAGGAGTCACATTCGCACCAGCCCCATAGCCCGCCACATTTCTAACTCCTCACACTTACTCAACAGTTGGGAGAATTTAGCTACATGAACATCTTGTTATTAAGCCCACAAGCCCCTGTCATGGCTGTATCATCCCACTGCCAACGCCATTGCCCCTGCCGCATCAAGATCAAGACCAACCATCTACTGTTTGCCTGGTCTACCATTTGCACGAAAATCAAACGCTCCAATGGTGTGTAGATGTCAACATTTATCTATGGACCACGCTTCTATAATAGCTGTAAACCGATGGTGTAATCTGGGCCAAACAAAACGGGACTAAACATCTTACCTAATTTAGACCTCATTCAAGAGCAGCATCCCCAACTCCGTCGGAAAACTAACGGAGCAAGTTGACATTAGTGCCGTGTCAACTTCGCAGTTAACAGTAGATGTACAAATTTTTGGCACCATGCACCAATTTTTACTAGATACCGGAGCCAGCATATCTAGGCTTCCATATAACATGGTCTCGTAAAATTGACGCTGCACCCTTTTGCAAGACGTCACTTGTCGGCAGCCAAATGGCTCTCCCCATAAAGTGTCATGGGGAAGCTGTAGCAAAAATGGTTAAAACCAAGATTTAAAAGAGGAATTTCCACCTGGACATTTATAGTAGCAGAAATTACTGTAGCCTTAATTATATTGGGAATGGATTTTCTTCACAAACTTTTGGTCGTCCTAATTGACTGTGGACAAAAAACATTGCAAGATACTTTTATACTACTCTTCTAGCTCCATTGAAAATAACCTCTGAGGAAGTACGCATCTCTTCACGCATCAACTTCAAGGTGAAAATAGCAGACATAACATTCTGCCTACAAGATTTCCCGTCCTTAATTTCACCTATAGACATAACAATCTAGTAATTAAAGAATATGGATCCAAAACACCTAATATAGGAAACTGGTGATTTCAAGCCCCGAGTTTTTTGCAGAGCTCGCCGATTACCTTGACGATGACAAGTTAAAAGGCGGCAAAAGCATGAATTTGACTTCCTTCTATAAAAAAGTGGGAGAATCATGTGAGGCCAAATAAATTCGCTGGGCGTCTCCTTTAGCACCTCGTGCAAGAAAACACCTTGGAACAATGGAGACCCTTGTGGGGATTTCTAGAGCCCTACCAGCATAACAAACACAGGATAAGATATCCCATTTCCAGACATTTCAGAGCCTACGTCTCAACGCCTGCATAACTCTAAAAATATTCTCCACAAGATTGACCTTCAAAAGCTTATCACCAAATCCCCCATTAGACCAGAAGATATAGGAAAACACGCAAGTCGATCCACTGCCTTTGGGTCTCTTCGACTTTTTTGATCTATGCCTTTTGTTTAAAGACTGCGGAGCCTACATTTAATAAGAGTAATGACTCGCATCTTCAAGAGACCTTCCTTTCCGGTGTTTTACACCTATGTTAGAACGATTGTCTCATCTTTTTTTCTACGTTCCTAAAACTGAAAACATGAAAAATGCATCTGAAACAAGTTTTTAAACTTC
>JABUQX010061915.1:0-5000 GCA_015478945.1 Trachelipus rathkii
GGAGAAGAGAGAACAGAATGAAAATTACTAAAGAGAAGCACCACTGTTATTATTAATATTAAATTTTAAAGTAAAGAAATAGTAAAAATCACAGTTTCTTAATATCATAGTCTGACTTTTTTTAATCTAAAGTATATAAAATAAGAACAAAGAAATAAATTTTTGGTCATTCCTTATCATTCAAATTTGGCTAAAAACTTTAAAATTCTCCTAATTGTTTACGTCGTAATTAATTATTCCAGGAGAGAAAGAATAAACTAGCACTTCCACTACCTATTAAATACTGTATTCATTAATTAAATACATGAACACAAAACTCAGAGAATCGTAACAATATATAAGAACGAAAGCAAACAAAATTTCTCCTCCATGAAAATATTAGGAAACTCAGGATTTGACACTAAAATGAACTCAACATAAATATTAGTGTTCATAAATATTATTACTGATAAAAAGTAATATTATTTCTTCTCTTACAAACAAATTGGGTCTAGCATCAAGGATTTAACATTAGTATGAGGTTTACAGGACATTCTCATGTAACTTATCCTCAATCATCCATTTCATCTAAGCCTTTTTTTTTATATTTGCTAGATAATTTTTTTAGTTTACTTTCATTATTATTATTATTATTATTATTATTATTATTATTATTATTATTATTATTATTATTATATATTATTATTTTTTTATAATTATTATAATTCATACATATTATTTAAACTATAACCAATTAAAAAACCTGAAAATAATCACCACCCTCAAACTTCACCACAACAGTAATCTTTCTTCGTATTTATCTTCCATCTCTTTAGGAAAAATTATATTAATGAATATATATATTATATTATATTACTATATAGTATATATATATGTTGATCATATATATAAACATATATTAACTATATATATATTTTAGTAGTATATAGTTATTGATAATTTTTTATTTTTGAATCTATCAGATATGTTAGATATCTATATATACGCTCTTAAGGAGAGAGTAGGAAAGTTTTCTGGCCAACATTTCTGGAAGACGGTACCGGTAATGAAAAGGCATGCGGGTATTATATTATAAATAAACACGTTAAGGTATAATTAATTTTCATGTATTCATCATAAATATAAGTGTATTTTTATCTAAATTAACATAAATAATATTATTATATAATAACGTCTTAAACTTCATATATTAATATTTAGCTTTATATCGATATGAAGAGTTAGATAACGATACAATTTCATTCACGTTTTGCCGGAAGGCAATGATTATAGGGTATGTAATTTCTAATCTATAATTTGACTATGGTATAATCAGTATGAATATATTTCTTGCATAATTATGATTCATATCTGTTAGGAATTAAATTGTTGCTTTCTACAATTACTGCACCAACAACTTGGTATCTTGTGAATATATATATATAAATATATATATAGTAAAATATATATAGTATATGATATATAGCTAATATATTATATATATAGTATATATCTATAAGATGTTTTTATATGAAGATATAGAGATTTCGTACTATAGTGACCACACTATATCTATAGTATACTATATAGTATATATATATACTACTATATTATATATATATAGTATAAGTATACTATATATATATATAATATATATATATCATATGATATAATACACACCCAAGCATAATAATTCGGTAAAAATGAATAATTTAATGTCGTATCTTTGGTGCAAGGAATCTGCGTCAAGGCAAAATTTCTGGAGCATAAGTCACTATCAAAACATTGTAACAAGGCTGCTCCTTTGCTTTGTGTGACCAGTCCTCTCCTCATTTCTCTCCACACTCTTCTCATACTCAGTCGGGCTCACTACTCAAACTTAGCTGTGGTCCTAAGAAGAAAGAAATGGCCGAATTAAAAGAAACAACTCAACTTTCAGCAAGGGAGTGGAAAACTCAGGGAAAAGTCTGTGAACTCCAGCATTTAACTTACGAAGAAAAAAAGGAAAGAATCTCAGAAAAGGGGAGACTTTTGTTTATTTTATATTAATTTTATTGAACTAACATCATCATCTGTGTTTTATGATTTTAAATGCATCAACCAACCATATAAGGCCTAGCACGAAGAAGCAAAAATACGACCATTCAAAAGAACTTATTTTAAGGGCATACTATTGATTGATCTTATATATAGTACGTATATAGTATATATATATATAATATTATATATAGTATATAATATATATAGTAATATATATATATATAGTATATATATATATATTATATATATACTATATATCAGTATATATATATTATTATAACCCAGGATTGAAGATAGCATTATGTTTGACCAATATTTTCGACGTAGGCAGAATGAAAAGAGCACGAAAAGCATATATATAGTACTATTACCTTGTATATATTATATATATTATCTATAGTATATTATAATATATATATTATTATACTAGTATACTATATATATATCATATATAGTTATATATATACTATATATATATATACCTTTCTATATATATATATATATAGCTACCTATACTTTCTGCCCCTGGCCCACTTAATTGGAGGGCTCCGGTCGTTCTATAGTATAGTATAGTATATATATATATATATATATAGTATATATTATATATACTATATAATATACTAATTAATATATATATATATATATAATATATATATTATAGTATATTCATATATATATCATATTATTAGTATATATATAATAGTATATATATATAGCTAAAAAGTACCAAATTTCATTCTGAAGGCCTCCTCTCAGAAATGCGATTATTAAAAATAAGATTTTTAAAGGAAATGTCAAAACCCTCAGTTCCGTCAACTCCATAATACAAAGATCCAAAATATCCTATAATATACATCACGATAAAACATGACAGCAACTTGCGTATAGAAATACGTATAGAACATTATTAGAATTATTTATTATAAAAATATTCTTCAAAAAATCAAATAAATATTTATGTTGCAGGAAGAATTTAAAGCAATTCAGTGGAAAATCGGATATGTTATTAATAAAAGTTTCATAATTATTAATCAAAAAAGAACTCAACCATTAATTTTTAAGTAAATTTTATACTTATTATTAATCGGCTGAGCGTCCGTAATCAAAAATTTTGCAACTTTTTTCACAACCTAATTGATATATGTCACTGCCTCTGTGCAAACCCGATCATAATCATATTGTTATCTTGTAATAATTATATATTTAGCTAATTATATAATTTACGTCTTCAAAACATCGAAAACACAGACGTATGGCACACGCGAATATGTGTAACACCGATCTGTGGAGTGGTTATGAAATCCAAAGTTTATAGCATGTACCATATTACAGATTATAGCATATTCACCAATTTTATTAAATCTTAGCGTTATCAGGTATAGTTACGGTACTATATAAGAAGCAAGAAGCAGTATTAATTTAACTGTGACAAATAAGAAACAGGATTGATTTCACTGAGACAGTTAAGAGGCTTGATCAATTTTACTACTTAAAATCGATTATAATGATACGATTAAGAAGCATAAACGATTTAGTTTATACAACTAAGACCCAGAATCAATTTCTCTGCGGCAATTAAAACAGTAGAATAAATTTTACTGCTACAAATAAGAAATAAAATAAATTTCACTGCGACAAGTATAAGATGCAGAATCAATTTTACAAATACAATTAAAACGCAGAATCGATTTCACTGCACATTATCAGATGTAATGATGACAAACCATTTTACTGAAGCAATCATTTGATACAGCGTACACAATCTCCGTTATAAACTGTTTGAATAGGGAAAGTATTTGTGAAACAATATATGCTCCACAGACACCTCAAAATTTATATTAGAAAATTCTACAGCAACATATAAATTATTTAAAGAGAGTTATAAATTACAAATCAAAAGAGAGAGTTTGATAAGGAGTTTGATGTACCATAATTGCTTACCTATTATTTAGAAGAAATGACTTTTAACTAATTATTACTCAATATCATAACACTAAAATGGAAGAATTTAAATAAATAATTATGATTTATATTGGGAGAGTTGTTAATTAATTTCGAACATTACAATGAATGTTTACGAAACATAGACAGGCAGAGAGCTTAGGATTAAAAACTAATTTATCAAACTTTAATTACAATAAATGACTCACTCCCATATAACAATATCGATTTAACAATTCCACCCTGAAACAAATCATGAAAGTACAGTTAACGTAACAGTATTTCAAATGGTAAAATGTAAAATCAAGTAGAGGGAAAATACTTATAGCTTCGTAGCTTATTAATGTCGGGTATTTTAATGCTCAGTGCTCATTGGTAAAATCTTCTCACTTGTTAAAGAGAAAGGTGATTAAATATGGACTTAGATTGACCAAGCCTCGAGAATAACAAAAAATTCTCAGAAGACAGTATTCTTTGGATATACAATCATCAACAGTAGAGACGAATGGAAAAGTTCGTAACCAAAACCATACAGAGAATAACAGTCAGAGACAGACTACAGAAATGGAGATCTGCAGTCGCGCATGACTAGAAAATAGCAAAGATGAAAAGCTGACAGTTTAATCAGAGAAAACCGCCGAATTAGCTTTGCAGCGAAATCCAAGGCTACTATTTCAGAAGCATCAAAGAGACCTATACCGCAGCTAAACAAATATCTAAATATATATTACATTATTATAGTATATATACTATATTATATATTATATATTATATATATACTATATATATATATATTATATATATAGTATATATATATATATATATATTATTATATATACACTCTAGTTCATTCAAAGAATTGTGCCAAACTGCTTTCTTATGTAAATAATTAAAATTGTATTCACATAATATAAAAGTCCAATAAAGGAAGGGTAGGATATAATATATTAAGAACATTAATTAATTAGAAATGAAATATGTAAATATTACCAGCTTGCAGAGCAGGGATAATTCATTTTGTCCTGTTCAGTATCAGC
>JABUQX010061915.1:7500-19051 GCA_015478945.1 Trachelipus rathkii
AAATGTATATATTATTTGCTTGTTTCATACAAGGTAAAATTGCTAGAGAGGTACAAGATTTTTAATAATGTATATATTGTAAATAAATGTACGTTATAGAAAGAGTATTAAGAAAGTACTCTATATATTTATTTACTATAATAAATTATTTAAATATTATCATACTTCAAGATATTAAATATATATAACTGTTTATATATATATTATAATATATTATATATATTAATAAATATTATATAATATATTAATTATTAAAATAACATAAAAGTGGTGAATGCCCAATTGGACAAATTCGCTGACTCTATAATGAAACCAATTTATCCAAGACAAATTAATGTTTCAATAATCGCGTCATTTTGTCTAAAGAATATGTTTTTTTGATAGACCTACGCCAGCGAAGGCAGACAGGCAGACAGGAAGGCAGGCAGAATGATGCCCAACAGCAGACAGACAGACAGACAGACAGACAGACCAGACAGACAGACCAGAGCAGCACCCACAGAGAGAGAGAGGACAGACAGACAGACAGACAATAGGATCTTTGAAGGCCCATGGTTAACTGATATCTGTGACAAAGATAGAATTTTATAAAGTCTTTCACATGACAAATATTCAATAGTTTATCTTATAGCTTTTAAAATACAATTAACATAAATATTCAAAGGTAAAAAAAATAACGAAACAACTCTTTCTTCAGGTAGCATCATTTCTAATTCTAATACTAGGTATATTAAGGGAGTTCTATATATTTAGTTTTAGTGTGGTTATATAGAGCTATATATTTGATAGTCATTATGGGTAACATTTTCCATATAATAGTATATCATATGGTGGCACTTTCCGCTCTTTAGTCCCTAGTTCAGCTAGTCCGCTCCGAGGCGGCTTCATAACCAGATCATAATAGATTTGCGGAACTAGCGAGTGCGAGTAGACGGTCAGGAAATTAGCGGATTGCACGTGCGGATCAAAAATCTCAACGACTTTATTTGGTCCGCCAACTTTTTAAAATGAAGTATAGTTTACTTATTAAGATTCTTACTGGTTATAATAAAGAAATATAATTTTATTTAAGTTTATAACTAATATACTTTTAGTCTAGTATTATTATTATTTTGGTTTTTTTTTAATATTTAATACTTCCAAAACCAATTCTACTTAACCTCCTTTGCTAACTGGAATAACTCAATATATAATCAAACAACACTGTTTTCAAATTTGACTTATGTATACTTAGAACTGACATGCTATACCCTCATCTATAACTTTAACTAATTATATATTGCTATAGGGAAGGTTTACTCACCAGTAGCGATCTGTGTAAAGCCCAATATAAAATACTTATATTAAATATATATATATATATAATATTATTATTATATATGTATTAAGTAACGTATATCTAAATATTTTATATACAATTATGATTGTAATATATGGTAATATATTATTATAATATACTTTATAATTTAAGGGTGTGAAGTTCGGAATACTAATATGATCTTATCCAATATATATGGGTTTATTATATATATATATATTATAATATATATATATATAGCTACGAGCTGATACGTAGCATTAGCATCGACTCTTTTGCAAGGCGTACGAGGCTATTTTCTATGATTCTAATAAAATCAGTGAACGAAATAGCCATCTATGTGGACAGGGTGTGTCATTAACAAATTTCAGAAGGAGGCAAGAAGTGATTAGGTGAGACCCTTAAATTAGCAATGGACGCGGGAACCTAACTAAACAGCATCTTTCTCTCGCCACCAAGGACAATCTTCCTTTCAGCAGAGCAGAGATTTCGTTTTTGAGCTTTGATTATAAGAAATAAATTAACACCTCCCCTAGTCTGTTGCATTGTAGAATCCTATTTTATTTGAGTAATCTGGTGGATATTTGAGGGCAAAGAGTCACCTTAGCTGTTTTAATTCTTGATAGCTTAATCTTTTGAATGGTATATGATCTCTTGTTCTTGAAAGACAATGAGAGAAGAGGAAAAATCTTGAGATTTTTGTAAATATTATTCAATTTTCATAAATATTATAAATAAATTTTTTGTAAGGATATATTACTATTTAGTATTTAATATTAAACCTATTGTGAAGTCGCCACTTTTACGCAAGACTTACGCGAGTTGCCGGACTGCGATAGCGGAAGTTTGACGGTCTGAATAGCGCGAGAGCGCTAGCGGACTCGTTTTCTCTATTGCGGTAGTGCCTGCCGACTACCCCTAAATGACAGGCGGTGCCCACCTTGTATAATATATATATAATTATATATATATATATTATAAATAATATATAAATATAAATATATTTAGTTATAATATATATATATAATTATATATAAAATAATTATATATATATATATATATATAATATATATAATATTATAGATAGAGATATATATTAAACTATATATATTATACATATATATATATATATATATATAAATATATATATAATATATATATATTAATATATATAATATAGTATATATATATATAATACTATATTATAAATTTATATTATATATAATATATATATATATATATATATATAAATCAAGTTCCAATAGGCTATTTGATAAAGAGATCTCTACAAATTTTTACTCGTTGGTGGTCGTTCTTTGAGCATGTGTTTGATTATCTGTTTGATAATGAGGTGTAATTAGGATGGGTGCACCCCCATCATAAGTTCTTATAAGTGAGAAACTACTCTAGGTACTGACTTACGAGTAAGGGAGTGGCAAAGTGGCATACAACAGCTTCCACTGCAGCGAACTTATTCATCTTCTTCACCCGTTCCCGCCATATATTTCATCATCCTATCCTTTTAATAAATTCTTCTTTGAAATCATTTCATTATCAAAGGTATGTCCAGTTAGTTAGAAGGTACGTGTATTTATCCAACACACATCTTCCTTCTGACAAAGCAAACGTCTATTATTTCAGAGAATTTTATATGATGTTATAATATGTATGCAATTTTATTATAAGAATATTTATTTTTACCTCCTTTTATTATAAAGATTCCTCTACCATACAGTGTTAGGGACCTGCTGAAACACACACCCATCTACGTTGCTATTTCGGATTATTTTTTAAATGTCAAAAAACCGCTAGCAGAACAATCCCAGCTGTCTCACATGTACTGGATTTGTAGCCAGCCCTTTTGTTTATTGTTGCGGCATATTGGTTTAATATTATTTGTAGTTTTATTCATGTAATGAAACTTTCAGATCTAGATATGACGTTGTTATTTAAACTGTACATACCGTTCATGTTCACTCTCATTATTAACTGAGCCTCATAACTACCTTAAATAATTCGACTTGAGGTGGTCTGCTTGAACATTAAAAGCGAATGCTCCGAACTTTCTCTAAAGCCGGAAAACCGAAAAAAAAAAAATTTGAAAAGGTCAAGGTTTGAAAAAACAATTTTACATTTAAAATGTTTCATAATATGCAACTGTGAAGTAAAACAAAAGACGGTTCATGAAAAATTTTTTCTATACTTCATAAACAATGCTCAATTTTATAACTCTAAGAGCACCAGTTATACTGAAGGACGGAGCGATCAAGCCGAGCCATCGGAAATTTTAATTGATTCGAGCCAAATTACTTATTTATATTTTACCTCTTTTTTACCTTAGTTGTCCCCCACTCAGGAACTCGGTTGTCCAGGAAAACTTTTCCATAGCAACCTGTGCCTGAAGTAGGGTCTTTCAATAGATACGACAAGAGAGCGCATCACCTAGCTGACTTTATTGTATTTTCTATTGACTTTCCTGAACAGTCTCTCTAACTATTCTGGGCGTGAATTACTCAAGAATTGCTCAATTTTAGCTAATCGTAACAGTGCTGATGTCATTTATCTTGAACTTGCGGTGGTATTGGATCTATAAAGAGTATCTCATCTCTCTTCCTATGTCTGAGTATATTTCCTATTTTAGATAATATAGAGTCTGGCCCAATTATACTGCTTGAAAATAAACGTAATATGTGAATCATAGCTGTTTCAAGGTTTTATATCATTTTTTAGTAATAATGTTATATGTTATAGTCCCTACTAGTCTCCTTGACTGAGTAGAACACGTTATCTATTTAACCTTTACTCCAAGAATAGGATTTTCCCAGTGATATTGAAATGCTTTGTATCTTATTGAAATTTACTCTTGGTAAGTCAATTATTTTAGGTTAATATTTTAATATAGCTTATTGAATATATCTATGCACTATAGGTATTGAGTCAAGTTACTTTTAAGTCTTTAACACCATTTTCTATTATTTGAACATCTATGTTTTAATCTATCTGCCCATCTATATGGCCAGATGTGAGATAGCAAGATAGATAATAGTAGAAGAAATCGAGGGCCGACTAAACGGTATTGCATGGAACGTGAAGAGAGGAGAGTAGAGAAAGACGAAGTATAGCCATTTCTACCAGGAGAGACGTGAGAAGAATATCTCGCGGAACCCGAAATTGATGAATAAAGAGATAGA
The DNA here is from genome assembly GCA_015478945.1 of Trachelipus rathkii. NCBI lineage: Eukaryota > Metazoa > Arthropoda > Malacostraca > Isopoda > Trachelipodidae > Trachelipus > Trachelipus rathkii. The sequence continues at coordinate 12,010 of JABUQX010061915.1, forward strand.
GATTTCAAGGAAGATAGCCCGATAGTGCAGTACAGCTCGAAAGTTTTCAGATAAATAAGTGATTAGTAAGAGACAGTTAAGCTTCTCACAGTCTAAAATGGTGAAGTTCCATTACCAATGCAGGTCAGGACATGAAATAATAATTGGACAAACAAATAAAATTTATTTACAAATTGTTATTTAATTTAGAGTTTCTTTAACGGATCCAACAAAACCTAACCTAATCCTCACCGAAACTCTTATACCATTAACTTAATAACCTAACTTTAATCTTTAATTACTTAACTGGGTACACTTAAACTAACTTAACTTAATCTAACTTACACCTAACCTAACTTAACTTATAACTTAACTTTTAACTACCTTAACTTAACTTACACTTAACTATACTTAACTTAACTTAACTTAACCTTATTTAACCTAAACATGCAGATTAACCTTAACACCTAACTAAAGCCTAACCTTAAACCTCAACTCCTTCAACCTAACCCTAACTAATCTAACCTAACCTACTTATGGTTAAAACCATGCATACTCCTAACAACACTTAACCTAACCGTAATCCTATTCTATCCTAACAGCTGCTCTGCGGGCTTACTTTGAAATTTTTCATTAGTTCGTGTCGTTTATTTGACCCTATATGAACTCATTGCAGAACTAGTCTCCCCAAGGGAAGTTAGATAATATGGTATATACATTTTGAACTAAATGAATTAATAATATTACGTTTTCACATTGATCGAAAGGAGTCAAATATGCGCATGTATACTTCTAACCAGAATTTGATATTAGAATAAACTCGTAGAATTGGAATATGGAATAAACTTAAAGAACCCTGTATATTGAATCACACCAATATTTTAAGATCACTACTTAACTTTGGACAACTGCGACAAAGTTGCAATAGATCTTACTCTACTTATATAATTATAAGAAAACTTTAGGAAAAAATACTTCAGCTCCCTACTCATAGAGACTGGAGAGTCGAAGAGAGAAGAGTACGAGAGTACGAAGGCTCGCATCATCTGAAGACTTTCAAGAGACAGACCTAGAGACATTTATAGTAGAAGCCTGTAATTTATCTAGCACGAAGAGTGTACAAAAGAGACAAAGTAGCACAATTGGCAAAAAGGGCACGGGACAAGGAGCTAAGGAGTTCCAAGAGGTACATAGAGCATAAGCAGACCAAAAGACGCACAATAGAAGCTAATGTAGCCACATGAATATAGAAAATAGGGGGGAAAAAGAGTATACTAAAGAACGTACATTAGAGGTTAAGTCAAACGTTTTACTTTGAATTTTTTTATCAGCTAAGAAGAATAATATATACATGTACAAGAGGGAAAAAATTGTTTCAAATCTGTTATTTTGTCCTTGAATAATTGGGTTTTGAAATCTTATACTGACAAACAACCCGAAATTTAATATACCCCAGTATAGCACTATAATCAAGACATATTTCTAGGAACAAGGCTCAAGAGGAAAGCCATTATAGAAAACAAACAGAGCAGAAACGACCAGAAGCAAGCGCGATCATAAAGATGAATGGAAAAGAGAAAATAGAGAATAAAACACAATTTCCGGAAAAGAAAGAACAAAGAGCCGAAGAGACTGAAAAGAAAAAAAAGAAAAAGCAGAGGAAAAAGTGACAGAAAAGAAAAAAGAGGAAAAAAGAGGAAAAAGAAGGAAAAGGAGGAAAAAGAGATGAAGAGACGAAAAGACAAAAGAGACAAAGAGACAAAGAGACAAAGAGACAGAGGAAGAGACATAGAGACAAAGAGACAAAGAGACAAAGAGACAAAAGGCGTCATGTTGAACAAAAAGAGACAATAAGAGAATCTGAAAGAAAACAGAAACAAAAGAAAAAAGAACGAAAAAGAGAAAAAGAGAAAAAGAGAAAAAGAGAAAAGGAGAAAAAGAGACGAAGAGACAGAGAGACAAACATCGGATTGCAGATGAAAAAACAATGAATGTCATTTACGAGGAAGTAACTAAAGGTATACTCACAATAAGCCCTCGCGAATACGTTTGTAAGACATTCTCAGCGTCCGACCGATACTATAACCAATTGAAGCGAAGATGGTGTATTTATAGAGTCGAAAATCATCGAAAAATTTCCCCAAAATCATAGGAGAACACATGTTCAAATTATTGCTACCCTTAAAAATAATGGTTAGAGAAGTTATTAACTAATAGTATGTCCTCACAAAACCCAATTATAGTTACTTTAAGCTTCCTTACTAAAAGCACGTGACGCAAAACAATTGTAAACAAATTTATAAATCACAAAACTGCCACTAAACTAAATCACTTTATAACAAATGCCTTGAAATTTCAGACTAGACTCCTATCAATCTGCCCATCACAGAGAGCTAGATTTAACAATTCAAAAGAATTTTATCACTAGGTATAATATATACTGTACTATACTCTATTAAGAAACTATTATTATAGTATATATACTATAACTATATATATCTACTATATAAATGTGTGCTCTACTACTATATATAACTATATATAGTATATTATATATTATAGTATAATATATACATATATATAAATATATATATATATACTCTTATACTCATATACTATATACCGCCAACTATATGAGTCGTATATATACATACTCTAACAATATATACTCATAGCCTACTATAATAGTTACTGTAAGTATACTCTTATATTATACTACAAGATATCATACACTATATATATCCTATAATTTCCTTCAGTATCACATATATAAATATAATATATAATATCATCATATATAATATCTTATATACCCCAACTAGGTAATATTAGACTACTATGATAAGAATATTTATATACTTGTATGATACTTATGGTCTATATATGAAGCCCAATTGTCTGAATCGCTTTCTTTCAAACCTATATAATATTGCTTAAAGCGTTCAACTTAAATATAATACTAACCCTTTGCGGTTTACGTAGCGCTGAGCTCATAAGCTATACTTAAATATAATTATGTATATTTGTAGCTTTCAGTAGATACATTAACTCATAGAGACACTATACTATATACGGAGAACTATATATCATACTACACCATAAACTAAATGTGGTACCTCCATAAGTATATATATAATAATGTATATTACACCTCATGATCGCCCAGCGTCCTACTATACTATATACGACCCGAACTCTGGACCCGAATGCATCGAACCTCAACTCGTTTTCACATGTATACCTCACAAATGCTGAAAACCTCCTTCTTATTTATCTAAGGTGAAATCACTCCGAATAGTTAGTACGCGTTAAATCTTCGCCCGTATAACCTCGTAATTACTCCTAGTTACGCGAATTAAATTTAGTTTCTCACCCCAAGCTCTACCGTAAACGTTCACATATCGCTAATTGATACTAGAACGTGAAAAGATAACTTAACAATATACTAATACCTAAATCAATAATGGTATACATACACCTAGGATTCGACCTTCAGTATAATAAATAAAATCCATAGATCACACATACAGTTTCACCCGATAAATGTATAATTAACCACCATAATAAGTAAATATTCGATGTCATTATTATTATTATCCATTATTATATATCTTAAATATATTAATTATTATTATTACTTATTCATTATTATTATACTATATTATTATTGGATTATTAATCTTTATTATTATTCAGTTCATGCCCTGATATTCGTTCTCTATTAAATCTTCCTTCGAATATTACTTATTGCTCTATTATTACTCGATGAATTAACAAATTATACGCCGTGGTGACTGCTCGCTAAACCGAGAAGCGCTGCTTTAGTAAATTTATCCTGCCGCGTCCTCATGCCAAATGTCAGAATCATAAAAACACCAATCTTACTTTTTTAAATAGAATAAACTCTATTACAACACTTGTGGACTATTTATGTAACGGCCTCTATATAATAAAAACAATAATGATTTCTATTAATTATGATTGTGTACAGCTAAGTTCAGCAGATCCGACTTTCGTCATTACTTCACCATGCAGTGCTTCACGAATATACCTGTTACTAGAGCTTGGGAACGGCGCACAGTGATTGCAGGTGCGTCTTGCGGTACATTGTACGTAGCGGTCCGCTGGCTCAGTGCGGTGCATGCTCGCTCGAGCTCCGGATGCCGGTGCCGGTCGCCCGTGCTCGGTGCCGCGTCAGCGGAGCACCAGCTAACGAGCAAACACGAAATACACACTACTTGGATATCTCGAGTGTATCGAGACGTTGTTTCCTCTTTCGTCAAGGCTCTAATCCATAGTCAGAGTCGACAATGAATATTTCTCTGAAACCAGGCTATTCATGATGTCGTTGCCCCAGTTCAACCACACAATGATAATAATCAGTCGAGAGAGAAATTATTATCATAGCCATATTCACCATATGTCATCCAGCCGACTATATATACGGCTTATATATAATACTATACATATATATTATAAATACAATATATATATAATACTATATTAGTCTATAAATATATTTATTTATTCTTCATTATATACCTAAATATTACATTTGTTTAAGCTATATATAAGATATATATACTCATATTATATAATACTACTATTAAATACTACAAAATATTTACATATATCATATATTACATATATATATAATATATATATATATTAATATATAATACTGTTATATAAAATATATATATTAGTAAATAATATATAGATATTTATTTATTATATACTAATATATAATTAATATAATATATAATATACTACTAATATACATTAATATTTTTAGTTTTCTATATACTTTATATATACTAAATAATAAAATATCACTAATATACTTATATATATAATAATAATATATAATAATATATATATAATATTAGTTATAATATATAATACTATATAAATATGTAAATATAGTATATATATATAGTATATAATATAACCACCTAACTCAAATATTAATATATATATTATTATATTAAAGAAATATATAAGCACAACATTATATATATAGTATATATATATAAATATATATTAATATAATATTATATATACATAATACTACTATATATATATAGTTATATATATATCAAGATATTACATATAAATCATACACATAATATATGATGTATATATATTATAATACTATAACTAAGTACATACCTAACTAGTATATTAAAAATATACTTATACCCACATTAGCACTTATTGATATGCTCAGCATTGTTCCTATCACTAGTTCAATATTATCTCGACACACATCCCGGACCTTTTATTGTTAATAGGATTCTTAAATATCCTCCGCTATAAATCATTCCCCAAAGCAAATACCATATTGGCAGGCGTTGTGTGTAGGTACATGTTACTTTCAGAATGTGAAATATCGCCCAACTACCAAAGAACTATTGTGTAATGAATATCTTTGGAACAATTCTATGAATATTTTGAAACTTACTTTAAAACAAGTTGTACTATTTTTTGTTTGTTAATTGAAAACAAGACATTTATAGTTACCATAACTGTAAAATGACCATGGCCAAATTAACCATATATATATAATTTTATACTTATATTATAATAATTATATATAATATATATATATATCATATGATTTTAGTATATTAAGTATTTACATATATATATTGAAGAATCCAAACAATAATACTAATATACTAATAATATATATAGGATATATATAATAAAATATTAATATATATATTAATTGCGAGAAAGAAAAAAAATATTTTGTTAATTAGTTAAAAAATCAATTTAAAATTATTAATAAATATACATAAATATTAACGTTTCAATATTCATCTATCCACCTGGCAGTTGAACTTCTCCCATAATTTGACTTTTTCAATGTTCTTACAGCTTGTTTTAAGTAATTTTAAAAAACGTAAACTTTAGGAAAAAATATGGTGTAAAAACTTCGTATCAACAGGATTGTGGATCAGATCAAGACGGAGTAAATTTAATATATATAAAATATAGTCTATCCTGAATACTGTCAATTAACGACTAATATAATATATATTATATATTAACACTATATAAATATATATATAATAATATAAATATATAATATAATATAATATATACATCCATAAAATAAATATAATATTATGTAAAAAAAAATATCATGAATATTGCTTTATGTATATTATATATATATATGTATATATAAATTAAATAATGCATATAAGTGGTTCCAGACTTTCGAATTATCCGTCATATGGTATACTTGGTACCCAGAGCGTAGACTGGACAGCATTACTTTGATTTTGGCGCTCCAAGGTTTGCTAGGATTGGGATATATCGAGTGAACGTGCTTGGAGTATGGTGTTATTAAGGTATGCGGAGATCGTTCTTTTTGCTAATTGAGTATGAATGTGTTTGATAATGGGAGTGTCTGGAGGCGGGTAGGGGGGAGTGAAGCATTTTGTATATGTTAGAATTGTATAATGCTGGTGTGATTTTTTTTCCTTCTTGGTGCAGGTGTGATCTGTTGAGAGTGATTTACTGTAAAATTGACAGCCTATCATGTCAAGATGGGCTTTTATAGGAAGACCTTTGTTTTGGTTAGTAGGTGGTGGATGAGTGTGGAGGGAAGGCAGCCTGTTATTATCTCGAGTGCTTTATTTTGTATGGCTTCTAGTTTCTGAATATTGAACTCTGATATTGCTGGTGCCCAGGCAGGAGATACGTAGTTTAAGAAGGAACGGAGGTATTGTCTTTATACTATTGTGAGGGTATCTTTATGTTAGCCAAAATTTGTTCCAGTTAATGTTTTCATTGCGTTTAATTTATGTGTGACTCTAGAAGTAATATTGTTTATGTGGGGGTAAATGTCATATGTGTATCGAAAGTCAAGCCTAGGATAGTACTGGAGTTAGTTTATAGAGAATGAGTCTATTATATGATATAAAAAGTTGCTGGATGAATATTTGATTCTCTTTTATCAGGGTTAAGCAATGTGATAGAAGATCTTTGAGGTGAAGCAGTCATTCTGTTTGTTGATAGCCATTATTCCAGTTGGTTTATGTATTGTTGT
>JABUQX010061916.1:2500-42500 GCA_015478945.1 Trachelipus rathkii
GTATACCACCGATGGTAGGAGTCAGGGTCTCTCTGGCCTTCCGAGGGAACTGGTGGGACTATTTCCTCCGGGAGAGGTCTCAGAGACCCCGCTCTCTTTGGTATTTGGGTGTCACTTGGGGTTCTCACTTACCTCCCTAGGGGTATGGAAAACTGTCCCTGTTCCCCATCAAACAGGCCCCCTACCTTTGCCGTAATACCTTTACAAATAATATATATATAATTTGGCTTAGATGATTAAAAAAAAAAAAAAAAAAAAATTCATTTCGACCCTAGAACATCTATTTATGTATCATAGATGCTACCTGAGAAAATTTTTTTTTTATCCGAGCTCCCATTTATTAGCTGGGCGTTGTAGTAACTTTATTCCATATATATATATATATATATATATATATATATATATATATATATATATATATATATATATATATATATATATATATATATATATATATATATATATATATATACATGTACCACACATAATATATATATATATACATATAGCATCCAGTATATGCTAACTAATATATATATATATATATATATATACGCCTGCTGCTATACTATATTTATTACAAGAGGTAGAGTAGCGCGAGTAGTAGAAGACCCGTTGCCCATAAAAATAATCGATACTTTTAATTATCGATTATCACTATCGATTAATCGATATTTTCACGCTCTTTCCTGAGGACTATTTTAGGCCTAAACCGTTTTCCATTTTGCATTTTGCTGCTAACGCTTACGATAAAAATGCTAATGCAGTTTAGCACGAATTTCAGGGCGCAATCGAACGATTTTTACAAATATTTTGATCAGCTGTTCTTGGAGCACGTGGTTTTGGAATAAACAAAAAACAAAAACAAAAAAAACAAATGGTTTTTATTACAAATAATTGATCAACTATTGTGATGGAGTTTATCAATTTGGAAGAAATTAGATTTAAAGCTAATTTCATGAATGAAACCTTCATCAAATCAACGACCTACTACGCCGCCATCTTGTTTGTTTACATTTGTTCGTTATATAGCATTTTCCTTAAATTCGGTAGCACGAGGAAATTAGCAGCAACCTTACAGAATCTTTTGGTGTTCCTTACGTTTGGTGAGCATTTCCTAAATTTGTACTTTATTTGACAAAATGGAACGCAACTTTAGCATTTTCCTAAATTTCGTTAGCAAAAGTGCAAAATCGAAAACGCCTCTAATGGAAATTTTAATTTCTATTATTCGATATTTTAAATATCGAATATCGATATTTTCACGCTCTTTCGTGAGCGATATTTTAGGTCTATGTACGTACGAACCGAAGGTTCGTACACACACACACACGAAGTGTGTGTGTATCCTCTTCCCCAGCTACGTTCATTGGGTGTTTTTTATTTGATATTTTTTTAATATCGATATTTAACTTCATGCTCTTTCATGAGCGATATTTTAGCCAATATCGATATTAAAGTTCATGATCTTTTGTGAACGTTATTTTAGACCTAAGTACGTTCGTATGTGTGCACGCATGGCCAAAGGTCATGTCTCACACACGTAGTCAACAATATCTCCCTTCCTCATTCTTTTTTTCATGGGGTGTTTTTATATGCACTTGTGACGTCACGCTCTTATATGGGCTGTTTTTATATCTGCTCAGCTCTCGGAGGCTGCTCCTGTGCTCTGAGAGGTCATCGCTCTCATGAGGATTTCACTACTCACAACCCCCTCTCACTTTCTCTCGGGTTGACTTCTTCTACTGCTGCCTCGAATACTACGAAGTCTATTGCGACCACGATCACGGTAACTCCCTCGACCACCTTGTAAGTCACTACAGATCTCTTGAGTACATTTGCGGTAACTCCCCCTCACGACTGCTGCTACTGCAACTGGGCTGGCTCGACTACCAGAAATTACTATAATTATTTGAAAATTTTACCTATTTCAGGTCAGTGTATATGTTGCGCTCAGGAATGACTTACCAGATCCACCTCTCCCCCTCAACTGACACAGTCCAAATGAATCAAAATGTGCATTTCTCACAGCGCTCACTCTGTATTGTCATATAATAATAATAGTCAAGAACCAATGCATTATTATTTAATTTATTTATTATTATTTTTATTATTTTTATTATTATTATTATTATTTATCATTATCATTATCATTATCATTATCATTATTATTATTATTATTATTATTATTAAACATATTGTGTGTTATTATTATTATTATTATTATTATTATTATTATTATTATTATTATTATATTATTAGTATTCTTATTATTATAAAAGACATAAATAAATGACAGTAATAAATTAATATGAAACTTTGTGAAATTTTTATTAGGATTTATTATTAAATAACTTTATAAAATATATAGAACAAAAATTATACAAATTAGACAACCAAATAAAATCGAAATAACTGAGAAAAATTTGGCGATTAATCGCTGGCATGCGGTTAATACGTAAGTACCTAATTTAATAAGGAATTAATGTAATTTAATAAAGAATTTAATAGAGTACTTTACTTACTTCCTCTACATTGTTTCCACTCTGTGTATCATCCAAGTCTGTGTTCCGGCTGCCCTTTGACTCGTTCGCTGGTAGCAGGAATTGCAAATACTCGTAAGCAAACCATGTGGACCTTTTGGGAGAGGTCCCACTCGTCGGAGTATTTTTTCTACTCTCCCGTTTGAATGAAGTTTTTAGATTTTCTTTTTTATCTCCGCCACTGTCACATTGTGCTTTGCAGCCAGAGATTCCAGGGCAACTTTTCTTTTACCCGGTTTTTGTAGTCGGAACTCGTAACATCCCACAAACAATAAGACGCATGGTAATCTTCAATTAGTTTTAAAACTTTCTCGTTAGACCACATGTTTTCAAAAGAACTGTTAAACTTTGGAAAATAACTGTAAACAGCCGAATCACACCACTCGGTAGCTGGAGACAGACTGACTGGGACGTGTCTCGCCTCTAGACTGCCGAGTGACGTCCACACTGTCAAAATGTTGCGCAACATGTCTAACGTTGCATGCGGTCTCCCATTCCGATCGGGAGACTTTAGACCTGCGATTTTTGGTCTCGAGACACGCCCGTAGACGGGATTGGTCTATAGACATGTCTACGTAGACAACCTGAGACACGTCTCATAGACCAAAATCGCGCAACATGTCTACTAGTGTGGACTAGGCTATAAGGGTGTTTTTCTGTCTAGTGTTGTTTCTTTTGTATTTTCATTTCTTGAAAACCTATGTTTTTCATATTTTTTGATTCGCCTCCTACAATTTTTTCGAAATGATTCACATTGAAATATGCATAGATGCGTCCATTACCTACAAAATGCACACTTTTTTGCTGATTTTTGACCCATGATCCCAGCAATTGTCAATTCAAAACACCACTTTTGGTTTTGAAACTGAAAATTTAGATAAATTTTTGGTCAGGTAAATAGGATGAAATTTTCTGGGCTTATGTAGTCGGGGAAGATGAACATTTTTTATTCAGATAATGTTTTGTTATGCAGTAGTTTTGGATTTGTTCTTGGGACAAATTTTCAAAAAAAATAATAGGAAAATTTTTAAAAAACATTTTCAGTATACAAAAAATTTATCTAAGTAAAAACGATGCATCTAACCGGCTACATATGCCATGAAAATTTTATATTGATTTGATTGGTATGAAAAAACAAATATTGAAATATTTTTCCCTCACCGCCATCAATATCAAATTTTTAGGGCGTATAGTCAAACTGAGATTAGACAAGGTCATGATAAATTTTTTGCTAAGCTTAATTTTTAGATTACAAACTTTTTGTTCCCTGAAAGAATTTTGTTCCAGAACAAATTCAAAACTACTGCATATGCTTATCTATATAAAAAAAATGTGTATCTCTCCCAACTCTACATAAGCCCAGAAAATTTCATTCTAATCACCTAACAAAAAAATTATCGCAATTTTCATTTTCAAAAAAAAAAAAAAAAGTAAGTTTTGAATATTGACCATTGCTGGGATCTGGGTTTAAAAAATCAAACAAAAAGGGTGTGTATTTTGTATGAAATGGACCCATCTGTGTAGTTTAAGTTTGAAGTCATTTCGAGGAAACGAAAAAATTGTAAGAGGTGAATAAAAGCATATCAAAATACTGATTTACCCCATAAATGAAAACTACTATCGTTTGAAAAACGCCGATAAAGATATTTTAGAGATCTGAAGCTGCAGTTGGTTTTTCGATCCAGATTGAAAACATGAGGTAAATTTTGCTATATTTTTAGTACAAATAAATGGTTTCAGCCAAATAAATTGGACCCTTCCCTTAACCTCAGGGAAAAAAATTCCCAAAGGATGCCTTAATTTTTCACAAACCTTGTTCACTTGTCCAAACATAATAATTCTAAATATAAAAAATCTAGCTCCAAACTTGTTAATTAAAAAGACAAAATAGACTTCTTGGAATAATGAGTATACATAAGACCTTTCATAGAATTTATTTTTTTAGTATTAGAGGTTTTTATAGTATGAAGTGATCTTCCATGCACTCAATAGAGTAAAAATTATAACATCTATACAATTGGGGATATTTATTTAGTTTTGAGAAAACTTATAACATGGGTAAACATCAATATAATTTTATTTTTTTTAAATTAAAAATTCATGGTATGTCATTAGGTGAACTTCTTCTTCACATGTTTACCAATCTAAAAATGTTATTTTCATTGGCTCCTAAAGCATTAAAGCTTGATAACATAAACAACCTACCCCTACTCTTCCCACCATCCGTGATCTATTGATCAATTCTTGTCATTTTTGGTTTCATTTTGTATAAACCTAACAGAAAAATAAATTCTTTGAATAAAATATCATAGTAAAGTATAAATGTTTATTGACCTAAAGCTGTAAAGCAGTATCGCCCAGGCATACCACCCCACCCCCTTCCATCACATGATCTATTTGATCCGTGAATAAAGTCATATAGGGATAGTTATTTACTAGCGCAAACTCGGATGTTTAAACATAGATTCCTCTCTCTCTCTCTCTCTCTCTCTCTCTCTCTCTCTCTCTCTCTCTCTCTCTCTCTCTCTCTCTCTCTCTCTCTCTCTCTCTCTCTCTCTATCTATCTATCTATCTATCTATCTATCTATATATATATCTATCTATCTATCTATCTATCTATCTATCTATCTATCTATCTATCTATCTATCTATCTATCTCTATCCATCTATCTATCTATCTCTCTCTATCTATCTATCTATCTCTCTATATCTTCTCTATCATCTATCTATCTATCTATCTATCTATCTATCCCCTATCTATCTATCTATCTTGTTCTTTTCTGTCCTAGTCTAACCTAATCTAGCCTAACCTAACTAATCCTAACCATAAAACATACTAGTTTTCTTAACACATTCAAAGTAACATACATGAATTGCTGTCGAACTGCTATGACCCAGTTCTCTATACATATTACGGATATGATGTCCTACATTGTAGACCATTTTCTATGCGTTGTGGGTCATTAATTATATTTTATTTTGTATGCGGTGACATTTATACTAAATTAATTTTCTTCATAGAATTCTTAAATGCTATTTATTAGTATTTTCTTTCCAAATTTTAAATTTCTAATTTAGATTTCATTTGATATATTTTTTGATGTTCCTACTAACACAGAGTTTTAAAGTTGAGATAAAGAAGAGTAAAAAGAAAGATATTAGAGAAAGAGAGAAGGAGAAGAAGAAGAAGAAGAGAGAGAAGAAGAAGAGAGAGAGAAGAAGAGAGAGAGAGAAGAGAGGAGAGAGAGAGAGAGAGAGAAGAGAGGAAGAGGAGAAAGAAAATACTGATACTATTTTCTTCAACTGCCTCTATGTGTACTATCGAACAGTCTCACCGTCACATATTCGTACCTATTTTACATAAATTTCCAATTAATTATTTTGTTATATTTTGTTTTTTCTTGTTTCAGGCTTATACCGGATTCATTTTCTGTTCGAATTTGTATTTTCATGTTTAGGTCTTACAAGCAATTCGTTTTCTGTTCGTATTTGTATTTTCTTGTTCAGGTCATACGCGCAATTTGTTTCATGTTTGTAATTGTATTTCATATTTCATTAGGGTTATTAGATACCGTTCGAGAATTTGTTCAAACTCCATGTAGATTAATGCCACTTTTAAGGAAATTATCTACATAAGAGTTACTTGTTAACAGTCAAGAGCATAAATCATCGGGAAATTTAGAGGAATAGTATTTCAAAATGGAGAATAAAAGGACTGCTAATAAAGCCAAACACCAGGGTGGTGTAACGGTAGATGACAATTTTGCCGTTTTCTACCCCGAAAAAGCAAACTCTGTTTCTATTCTCTTCAGTAAGTAACTTAATAGCGAGAAAGGCTTACTTTATATCAGCAAGTATGACATATTTATCACATCTAAATTTCAATATTAATTGTACGAGTGAGGACATTAGGTCAATGCCTGGGTAAGCAGCTTCATTCAAAGAAGGCAATTTATGGTTAGTTTTTAAAGAACAATTGAAAAGTGGGCGTATTTTAGTAGTGACCTGAGCCTCAGTCTTTAGGACAGGTCGATGGGGTATGAAAATAAAATATGCATATTCTGAAGGGTTTATATCCACCTTCTCAATAATACAATCAGCCAACTGTTGGTTAAAACCTTGCCATAATCATCAAACAAATTTTTATAATTAAAGTTAGAGACAACTCTGCCAAGGACTTTTCGGGCAATCACATGATTTGAAGGAACCAGGTCAATGGTTTCCTTCTAAGGGAGTTTTACATAATAATGACTACTGTATCTTTAAAAGCAATATTTTTGTTAATAATTCAGAAAATCTACAAAATATCGGCTTTTACCATATCTCATTAAAAAAATTTAACACAATACCAGGTTTCATAGTAGTAAATATACTTGTCGAAGACCATGTCCAACAGCTAAAAATGTTTCACTACCACCTGCTATCTAAAAAGTACTCGTTAAGATGGTCATTAAAGTATTAGACCAGCTTGAGGACTTAAAACCTTTATTTAAACAATGTACGAGTGTCATTGGGCTAAGATTCTACAGCCTCACACACGACAGGTGCCTTCCTAAAGTGGCGTGATTAGAAAGCCACATTTCAAATTTTATCTCACACAAATAGCTTGATCATGGTAAAGAAAATGTTTTAATATTCCAAATATGATACAATACTATGCTGATACCCATCTTAAAATCAATCCTCCATTTCATACATCTTTCAAATGGAAAAGCGAAGCAAAATTGTACCACAACATCTTTAACCAATTTAAAGCATGCAATTATCGTTACACCTTAAGAGACCCTCACAACATGATATAAACGTGATCAATGACATATAAACCAACATAAATTGATCAAAGATATAGTGTTATACTTCTCCAAAGGTATATTTTTAAAACCAGTAAAATATATTTTCAAACTTAATCAAATGATTCATCATATTGCAGTCAAAAGCAAATAAGGAATCTGCGCTTCTCGTACCAGGAAGATCAATGATAAATGACTAATGAAAAAAAAGTATTTTTTGTTTTTATGAGGCAAAACTATGAATGTCATAAAACTAACCACTATACAAAGTTTTCATTCCTATCCAATAGTTTGCCCGGCAACTCTATAGAAACTAACATATACTTCGTATCCAACCTAGGAATTAACTAAATATGACGAACTAACAAACCGGTAATGCTTACCTCCTTGGTACAATGTGATTTAGAAATCACATGTAATAGTAAGAAATTGGATTCTTATGTAAATAAATTAAAGCAATTGTAATGGGACGATATAACTGGGAGGAGACTGGGTAGTCATTGCTTTACTTAGAAATTCACATGATAGGTGGAAGGATAATTTTGTTATCCCGTTATTAAAAATAATGCAAAGATTGGACATAGTTTGAATGCTGAAGGATTTGAATGCTCTTTTTACATTAAAAGCAGGAGAATGAGTGGAGTAAAAAAGTTTACGAATACATTGAAAGCCCACTTAATCTAAAAATAAAGAGCATCTCTTGATTTACACCAGGACATGATTCAATGTATGGGTCATAAAGCGAGGCATATTTATTCATGCAAAACTATACCTGCCCAATTGCTCAACAAAAATTTTCACAAGGGAGAAAGCGTGCATTAGGCAAGCCTTTTTTCTTAAAAGGAGAACAGTAGAGTTTGGCAGGACTATTAAGAAATGTATTTAAAAATTCCTATAAAAAATCCGCCTGACGGTCCCCTCTCATCTCCGCAAAAGGAGACGCGGTACCTTTAGGACCTAGAAGTTAGGATATGCCGATACGCTCCGCGTAAGCCTTCAAAAAACTAATTCCCTGTTTACGTTACTCGCGATCACGTGGACGAAAAACACAAAACAGCAAATCATACCATCATAACACACACCAAACACGAAAAATTTCGTCATTTCGTTATTCTTTGAAATGGAAAAAATAAAACTTAACGATAAGTTCCGTTACTTTCATGTGATTCACTTTAAAAGCTTTTCACTGCGACATTTAATTTTACGGATATTTTAATAATATTATGGTATTGTTGTGTATATTTATATTTAAATTTTTTTACATATATCATTATTATTAACAAAATGTTTCTAAAAAATTCTGTGTATAATATTTTATATAATTATTATAAAACTCAACAATTCACATATGACTTTAAAACAAAACGTTTGAGATTATATATATATTATAATAATATAATTATATATTATTATTATTATTACAATATATATTAATTTACTATATATTTTATTAGTGTAAACATTTATATTTCCTTTAATGATCATGAGGTTCATTCAATTGTAAGCAATTCCGTTGGTTACCTGTAAAGTTTAAGTTAAAAAAAATTAACTTTTAAATATAGGTAATTATTAGTCTAGATAACGAGCGAGCATTAAATTTTGCGCTACTTTTGACTTACTTATTTCATTTCTTATTTAATATTTTTGTTTAATTGACTGTATATAATAAGTAACTAAAAAATTTTTAAAATCTTATAAATAGATCGTTAAATGAAATTTAACGAACTTTTAAAATTTCTGATTATAATGAAAATTTTAAAGTAAAAAATTTAAATTAGTATTTATTTTGTTAAATAATTTACAAGTTTTCGATAATAATCTAATGTTTGAATAACTTAGGTTTTTATAATAACTAAGCTATTACAAAACATGGCATCAAAATCTTGTATTCTTGCATCCTGTTCAATGTGTTGGATTGATACCAGATAAGTAAGGGCCTCCTTATTGTAGATTAACCAAACAGAATTGTTCAATTTTCAAGTATACCTACAGTCATGCCTCATCGTAAACATCTTTTGGTTAAGCGATTCATATATATCATATATTTATATATATAGATAAAAGAATGTTATAGAGAATTAATATATATTATATCTACAAATATGCTACTAAATTTTTAAATATTAATTTTAATAAATATTTAAATATATACATAAATATAATATATATATATATAATATATATATTAATTATATATATATAATATACCATATAAATATAATAATATATATATACTTTAATAGTTATTCATTATATAATTATATATTATATATTATAAATCATATATAATTATATTATATAGTAATTTATTATATATAATATATTTTATATATACCGTATATATATATACTATATTATATATATATATATATATATAATTATATATATATATAATACTATATATATATACCCTATATTATATATTAATATAATTATATATATATATATATATATTATTATATATATATATATATATATAAATATATATATATATATATATATATATTATATATATATAGTATATATAATATATATATAATATTAATATAGTTATATATATATAAATATATATTAATTTATATTATATATAGTATGTATATACATATCATCATCATCATCATTCATCACCCACCTTCTCCTCCACGATTGGGGGTTTAAAGTGCGATACATGCTGCTGGAACAGAAAGTAGTTTGAATAACTAACGCAATGTCGAAAAGAAACGCCAAGTTCTTTACCTTCTTCTTATACTTTTAAGCCGAGTGAGCTCGGCGCAGGTCAGAAAAATCCACCATCGGACTTCACGGGATACGCGTTACTTGGGAACCTTCCACTTGTGTAACAATTCGTCAATCTGTAGGGCTTCATGTCCTTGGACCAGTGCGTCTAAAAACCAACCCCATCACCAAACCCCGCATTCACTTCTATATTACACCTTTCTTCTCGCCTCTGCAAAACTTCAAAAACATTTCCTCTCCTCCAGGCATTCTTTCACTGACTCGATCCACTTTTTATCTTCCTGTCTCCCAAGTTCCACGTATTGATTATTCCCAACACACTCACCCCTATACATCCGTTTAACCAAACCGACTATCTCCATCCTTTCCACAATGAAACCCCAACCATTCTCACGTAATTTCATTATTTTCTCATTTAATCCTTTTCTTCACACCACACTCCCCTAATGCGTTCATTTCCTCATTTATATCAAATTCTTCCACACGTAATCAATCCATGATCTAATGCACCATTCTTGAACACAAATGGTACTTTAGATCATATACCTCTTATTCCGACCATAGTTTCACAGCTATACATTAACACGGAACAACATACCCTCTTGTAAAAACTATAGCACACTCAAGACCTGTCCCTTTACATCACCAATCAAGAATTTATTTGGCACCAGCCACCACCTACCATTCACTACTTTCCTACTAAACTCTGCACTATCCGTTCCCTTTTCATCCAACATATATCCTAAATATTTCTGTATTCCCTCACAATCGAATCGTAATAATTCTTAACTGCATTTACTTTTCAAACCCCTCCCCCTCTTTATACACACCCTGCCAAAATTCGATCTACCAATCCTCCCTTCCAAAACTCTCTTTACAGATTGTCACCACACAAAAACCAAATCACCGCATATATATTAAGGTAGGACACCTTCCACTATCTTCCATTCTCCATCATTCTAATAAGTTCTTCCTTGCCACCGCCACCTCTTAATTCTTTCATAACCCAATCCATGTTAAAACTTGAATAACCAAGGAGATATATAACACATCCCTGCCTCACTCGCTAGTTATTATTTAAACCAATTACTTTCAACTTCGAATTTTATTCTTTACACACGCTATCACTTCGTCATACAATACTTTGATATTACAGATTCATGATAAGTTATCTACCTAACTATACACCATATGTCACTAAACATGCGCCATTAGGGCTTCCTCAAATTAATCGTATCCAAACACTGCTGTCCAATCCCTAAAACCTAATACAACTTTTTTGCTCATCTATCTTAATATTATTTTGCTTAGTGAAATAATGATCGAAAAACTCATTCCCTAACCACTCTCCCCAAACTCACCTTTTTCAACACCAATCAGTTCCCGCAGTCACTCGATGCCACTGCTTTCAACCAAAATCCAGTATATATCTCATCCCTACAACACTCAATTATAATATATATATATATAATATATATAATATAAACATTATAAAACACTAATCCTTATCATTGTTAAGTTATACAATGACATACTACAACCTAATTATCTCATAATAAATATACTTATTACACACACACATACATAATATAGAATATACACTCATAAATTACTTATGTATTTTTTAATGTTTTTAAGTACGATTTTAAGTAGTGGTTAGAATAATTTATATATATATTATAATATATATTTTAATATATAATATATTAATATATATATAATAATATATGTTATATATTAGTTATATATATGTATATTTACATATTTATATATTATATATTAATATTATTATTATATTTTATATATATTATATAATATATATATTAATATATATATATTATTATATAATAATATTTAATATATATATATATATATACTAGTTATATATATATAATTAATTAGTATATATATATATATATATAATAATATATAATATATTATTAAATATTAATTATATGTATATATATATTAAATAATATATTATGCATATATATATAATAATAGTATTATATATAATAATATATATTAATATTAATATTATTAATATAATATTAATATATAATATATATATATATTATATATATATATATTATATATATATATATATATATATATATATTAATTATATATATATAATATAATATATATATATATATATATATATATATTTAATATATATTAATATATAATATAATATTATAAATAATTAATTAATTATATATTAATATATATATTATTATAATATTATATATAATATATATATATTATATATTATATTATATATATATTACATATTATTTAATTTATATATTATATATATATATTATATAATATTATATATATTATATATATATATATATATATATATATATATATATATTTATATATATAATATATTAGTTATATTATATATAATATATATATATGTAGCTTATATAATATAATATATATATATATATATAATAATATATATAAATATAAGTATATATATTTAATATTATATATATAATATATATATAGTATATATAGTGTGTAGTGTCATGTATGTATATAATATATATATATATTAATATATATATATAATATATATAATATATATATAATATATATTATATTTAAATTATATTATATATATATATATATATATAATATATATATTTAATATATATATATATTAATGATATATATATATATATTATTATAATTATATAATATATATATATATATATATAACTATATATAATATATATATAATTTATATTATATATATTATATATATATATAAATATATATATAATATATATATATAAATATATATATTATATATATATTATATATCATATAATATATATATTTATAAATAGTATACTATATAATATTACAATAGATTAATCGGGATTTATTATTTTGAAAAATATACTGTGATGTATTTGAAACCATATTAAAATATTTGTTTCAAAATCAATGTAATTTTTAAAGAAAATATACACATTTAGGAATCTAATTGTTATTTACAAAAAATATGAATTTTATTAGGCACATGTTTTATGTGGAGTATTAAAAAAAAAAAAAGAGTATTAACTTCTTATCTCTATTTCCTTATATTAACTTTTTTTCCTTAATATAGATTTATTAAACTGATTAGGAATCAATGTTTTTACAAAATATAATTTTTTTTAGTTAACTTTAGTTATTATTGTTCATATTTTTCATATCTTTATTATGAAATGTTTTGATATTTTTTCTTTCCAAATCCTTATTTTTGTTGCGTATTTCGTTATTTCTTTGTCTACGTCATCCGCCATACTGCATTTTGGCAGCTACCTAAAGGTCAACTTCCGGCTCACGTTGTCTGTGTGCCACGAAAATTCGGAATTGATTATTTAATAAGGGATGTACGGTATGTTTTTATAACATCAATATGTCAGATAATAATAGTGCTCCTGATTCTTGGGAAACTCAAGCGGATCAAGACGTTTCATTATCCACTAGTATGTCAAAACTGAACGTTAACGCCCCGGTGTTCATTCCAAATGTTAATGCTCCTGAATTTGTTCCGAGTTACTTGAAAGAGTCTCAGGCGCAACCTGTAGCACCAGGTAGGCCTTTGTTTCTCTTTATGTATCTCGTTTTTAGTTTTTTTAATAACATAAGTAATCTTTTACGTAATCCGAAGTAGCCTAAGTTAGGTCTTAACACTTCGAGTTTTGTGCAGAAGTAGGCCGTAACGTTTGCCAGATTTATAATTCTCACGTATTATATTATAATTTGAGGTGGGAAAATAAGTATTACCTAAATTAATTTTCATTTATTTAATTGTGATATTAGGTGATATTGAATGTTGATGTTTTGAAGAAAAATGGCTTTACAAACTTTGGAAGCATGGTTAATAATACAAAAAATCAGTGTTGATAGTAACTAGCGATTGTGAGGAATAGCTTAGTACTTTTTAATTATGATTCTAATAAGTTGGTGTAATATAAATATATGAAAGCTTTTGGGAAAATTATGAATGTATTTTTTATTTTTTATAGTTTTTTTTTTTTTTTACAAATTAAGTAGAGCACATGGTTAGGCTTTTAGGTATTTTAGTTTACAAGAAAACTTGGATTATTTTTACTCTTCTAGAGATTATGGATACAAATAAAATGTAAATATTAAAAAAAGAAAGCCTGGTAATTATGTAGCTAATTCAAGAAAGTATTATGCAGCTATTGTATTAAAACTAAACTTTTAATTTACAAGAATGGTGTCAAAAAATTATTTGAATTTTTTTTTTTGGCGATTAGCATACATTTTAAATGTATATGTTCAATAAAAAATTAAAAAATCAAGCTAAAAAAAATTCTAATTTCAGCTTCTTTTAAGGGATAATATTATCGATGTATTTTTCTAATTTTTTCCCATTTATATGCCTATATTAATTTTTTTTTGAAAATTTTTATTTCTTTTAATAATTATCAACAAATAAATTGAATATACCAAAAGTAGTTAATTAAATAAAAAAAAAAAAGGGTTAAATATTTTTATGTTCGATTGATTATAAAAATTTAATAATGCTCTGAAAAAATATTATTAAAAATAGATAATAAGAAATATATATTATATATATATATATACCATATATAATATATATAATATATATATATATATATATAATAGTATATATATAATTTTTTTTTTTTTTTTTTTTTTTTTCTTGTCGTTCAAATCCCACGGCTCACAAAGCAGCCACACTGGTTGAAAAAATCAATACCAAGGGCGGTCCTAGAGCAATATATTTCAAATGCAAAAGAGGATTTGAAATAGAGAAATGAATATTTAAGTCAATTAAAATTAAACAAAAACTAAAAAAGTACATCCTTGCATTATCAAGTCCTAGTATTAGGTTAACAAAATCAAATATTATGAAGAACATTCACTTCTTATAGAAACAAGAAAAAATTACTACTAAAGTGGGAAGGTTCGGATAAGATATGGATAATCTTTTGGAAGGTTTATGGATCATAAAGTAGGAAATGACGGCGGCGAATAGAGTCCAGTTGGAACAATCCAAGAAGAATGGCGAGATTGCGGGGTATGGCTACGACAAAAATTTGCAAATGGGAGGGGGTCCCGTGACATAGTTACTGTGAGTGATATTAGTATGGCAATACAAGGCGCTGCAAGTATCACCTCATTTTTAAGCTTTTCATCCGGTGGAAGAAGAACACTCCCAGATTGATTCAGACTTTATATTTGTTCGCTCCTCTCTGATCATTCTCCAACGCTCTTGCCAATAAGATCAAAAACCTTTCGTAGAGCAGGATAGTAATCGGTTGATGAGAGGTAACCTTGAAATGCATCCGGAGGTACCTGGAAAAACTCCGAAATGAGGAGGTGGCTTTTTCCTCTCTGTCATCATTTCATTGCCAGTACCCCTACCATGAGAGGGTCCAACATAAAATAATTTGTTCTTGCAGGAATGGAGCAGCCGAAGTAATTGCTGCACAACAGATACCATTGTTTTTAGAATAGGGTGAACGCTTGTAGCGCGCTGAGAGAATCTGAATAAATACATAAGAGTGGTCTTGTTAAGGATTAGAATTCGAGAAGCGCAATCATTATAGCCATAATTCTGGTGAAAATTGAAGCAGAGGTGAGTATGGGAAAGGCTTGCAATCAGGAAAGACAGCAGATGCTCCCACACTGTCCCGGTTTAAGACCATCAGTAAATACGGGTAAACTCATCATGTAAATTAAATTACAGACCTTAACAATTGAATATATATACCTTAATTAACTCAAATCGGAAAGAAATGGCAACCAATATTTTTTTTGTATGTAAATATATATATATTTTATAGGTTGAGGATAACTTCTTACCATGGAGAAAATTGGAGGAAATCAAAAAAGTCGAACTTGGTCAAATGGCGATTCCTCAAAGAATGGAAGACACATTTGACTAAGCTAAGTAGTTAGAAGTAGCTAGATTGTTAGATTAAATTGAAATGCATTAGAATTATAATATATATATATATATATATATATATATATATATATATATTATATATATAGTTATAATATATATATATATATATATATATATATATTGAAGATATACATTAAAAATGTAAAGTGAATCGCTAAAAAAAAAAAACTTAAAAGAATTTTTATACCATTTTTGTTAATTTAAAAGTTTATAGTTTTAATACAATTTTAAGTTGCTTAATACTTTCTCATATTAGCTATATAATTACCAAAGCCTATGAATGTATGAAAAGTAATTTATATAAAAGACTCAAAACAAAAAATTTTATAAAACAGAAGATGTAGATGATTCTAAATAACCTCCTATATAGATATAGTATATATATATATATATATATATATAATATATATATATATAATATATATAATATATAGATATATATTATATAATATATATATATATATAATAATATATATTAATTTGAGTTAATGTTATATAAAAACACTTCATTTTTTAAAAATCAGTTTTAATATGGGTAAAAGTATTATTGCACTTTTTTTTTTTTATAAGTAATAATAAAAAACATGCCTAATTTACCTAGGATTTTCTTAAAGTTACCTTCAATATTTTGAACTGTCACAAGGCATAAACATACCTTTAAAATAGTACTAGATCTTTTTGATTGATAAATAGCCCATTAGTTTAAAAATATTAGTTATCATAATATATATATATTAATATATAATTATATATATATATAATATATATATATTATATATAATATAATATATATATATAATATATATATAAATATAATAGTTAGTGAAATATACCAGAATTACTGATATATTGAAGGAGTAATTTCAACTAGAGAGTAGAAGGCTAGATGTTTTCTATTACTTCAGTCTTCTTACCTGCGTCTTTTTCTTAATAAACTTGAACTCAAACATTTTTTAATCTATACTAAAAAACCTTGAAAAGGAAAATAAAAATATAAAAACATTGTTAAATTTTTAAAATATAATATAAATTCATAGATTAATACATACAAATATTAAATTCAATATACTCGTGCAAACCTGTGTAAAAATATATATAAGTATATATAATATATATATATATATAATAAATATATATATATAATTATATATATATATATATATATATATATATATATATATATATATATATATATAATATATATATTTGGACTAGCTTTATTTTAATGTCAATCTGTACAGGTTAGGGTAGGGTAGCGTTGATCCATACAGCTTGCTTCAGCATTATTATTAGTTGCTGCAGTATAGCTAGGTTAGTTAAGTTGTTTGTTGTTAAGCAGGGTTTCCAAACTTTTTCACCCTGCACCCTTGTTTGCTAAAAAAAATTCCGCACACCTTACTTAAATTGTTTGACCACTTATCTTAGTCCTATGAAAACAAGAAAACAATGCAAATTTAATGCTCATTTACCTTTAATGGGAAGAATGAAACTTTTTATGAATTTTTCATAATTTTCTTTAAGTTTATGAGAAGTTTTGTCAATTTTACCCTTAAATCACTTGACGCTGAAAGTTTACTCCTATATTTGTTTTTTTATGTGAGCATACATTGAGAATGCAGACTCACATAGATAAGTTGAATTAAAACGCACGTCTTTTTCATGCAATCTTGCCAACAGCATTGTTTTCTACAAACACTTGCATCAAGAACTCTTCTTGGCCCCCTTCGTGGTATTTAAGTTTCAAAGAGCTGTCTTCTTTGGTGTCCAGCAGATTTCGAAAAGCTTCATTTGTCATCCCAGTAGGTTTACGTTTCGGGTTGCATGAAAACTGGTTTGTCATCCAGCTGTAGACATCCTCAGAATCAATATCTGGGAAAATACTCAACAATGTTTTTTTCCAAACCTTCCAAGTGGGCAGTAATAATTTCGAGGAAGTTCGGTTGAAGATGGATCTCATTTGTTTCGATAAATTCCTGCAACAGAGGAAAGTTGGAGATGTCTCTGCTCTTAACACACACTTCAAAAAATAAAATAATTTTGTGCAAGCCTTTTATTTTGTCTAATTGTACTCCTCTTCCCTTGAAGAGATGTGGTGGTTTCATTTAGTTTTTCAAATATGTCGGAAAGGCATCCCAATTTAAGCAGCCAATCGACATCTGTTAATCTTTGAATAAAAGACTGCTCTGTAAATGTGACCACCAATGCATTGTTTAGCTCAAACAGTCTGGCTAAAATCTTTCCCCTTGGGAAAAACCCTTACCTCATCCAGGGTTCCAGTTGATCTTGTTAGCTTACCTACAATTAGCTTTCTTCAATGTAGCATTGAGAGAGATTAAATTTTAAAGATTGCAAATACATCTCTTTTTAATTATTTGTTATGAACATAATTTTGATGAATAATATAAAAAACCCATCCAAGCTTAATTTTTGGTAATATAATTTTCATTTCTATTAATATTAAATTGGAAAGAAAAATAAGTTTGATATTTGAACTAGAGGCTGAAAACATTTCAACTGAAACCCCACCAGCACATTTGGAGTGGATTAAAAAAAAAAAAAATTCATCCAGTACAGTGAAATAAACATAAAAGTTGGATATTTTAACAAATATGTAGGAAAAATAGTAGTATATGCCAATTAATAATTTAGCATTAAATTTTGTCCTACTTTTGACCTACTTTTTTAAATTTTTTCCTACATTTTCATGAAGTCCTATTTTCTGACCCCTAAAAGTGAGTATGACTCCTGTTAGTGTTATAACTGGTCATAAATTTGAATGGAAGTTGGAGAATCCAGCTTTCTCCAGCTTAAAAAATTTACTCTGGCTGGAAGGTGGATACCAGGCCAGCCAGATCAATATTCTTAATAGTGCTAATCAGGTAATAATTATTTATTGACTATACTCAAAATCATAAGCCTGGTACACTTGAAGCAACAAAATCCACTTCATCTTTAGATGAATATATAGAAGAAAATTTTATTAGTGTGAACCCATAAATTTGACTGGAGGCTGGATAATCCAGCTTAAAAATATTTTGTGACTGGAGGCTAGATACCCAGTCATCCGCAATAGTCTTATCTATTGGTTAACAAGTTTATATAATAACACCTTTTTACAATAAATGCATATAAAAATAGATACTTTATTAGTTTATAAGTATAGCCACTAGCTTTCTTAAATTTAAGAATCTTAAGAAACATCTTTCAGACCTTGCAAGAAAATGCTTATGCTCCTCTCCCTCTATTGTCATTAGTGAGAGTATGTTTAAACAAGCTGACAGCATCTAAGCTCAAAAAGAAATAAATTTTCATCTGATGAAGGCTGATATGCTTCTTTTTCTGCACCACATTTTTTGAATCAAACTTTTGACACTTTAATTTAGTCATATTAATATTCATTTTAAAATATTTTTAAAAAAATAAATAAACCACCATAATTAATTAAGAGATACAGTTAAGAATTTTTTTTTATTAATTAAAAAGTGAATTTTTATAAATGTTATTAAAAAAAAAATTGTCTAAATTGAAAATTTGCTTAATTTTTTTGTTTTTTAATCTGATTTTTATGAAATTTGAATTATAATGGGGGGAGTAGGAAAATTTCGAAAAATGTATTTGGTTTATCCCTCCCTTAAACAATATCCAAAAGTAAGAAATCTCTTTATAGTTGATTTTTTTTTTTTTTTTTCTGGCAGAGGGTAGAAGTTTTTTCAATATGAAAATTTGCTGTAATTTCTTATTCATCCAAGTTTTTTTAAATGTAGTTACCAAGGATGGAGAGTATATATACAGAAATTTATCCAACCTTGGTCTCTGCGAGTTGGTTATATTTGCTGACTCCTTGCAAAAATATTTTTCACATTATAATAAAAGATAAATTTAAATATTTATATCTATATTAAATCAGTAGCCTAATAATAAACTGCAGCTATAAATATAATTGCATAAACCCCTAATATTTCAAGATTTTTTTTTAGCTATTTAATACCCTAATTGATTATATATATATATATATATATATATATATATATATAAATATATATATAATATATATATATATATATATATATATTATATATATATATATATATATTATATATAATATATAATATATATATATATATACAGTAACTAGAACCCTATATACCTTGACATCTCCTGCTTTCCTTAAATCAAGTCCCCCACAATCTGACAAACTTTTCATGCCCTTTCAGATCACATCCCAATTTTAGTAACAATTCGATATAAACTCTACATACACATCTATTAAAAAAAATATTCCAACTCAACTATAAGAAAGCAAACTGGCAAGCTTATACAGACATTATATTTACACCCCTTTCAGATATCTAATTCAACAAACACTAAAATAAAATAATTCTAAAAGCATTAAAAAAGTACTTTGAGTACTCAGCAATTATGGGATGAGAAAGCCGGGAGCTTTAAAAACTCTTCTTGAAGCGTTCTTTTTTGGGGACGTGGATGGCCTAGTGGTTAGAGCATCCGGTTATTGTTAACTGTGATGCGGAGTCCAATGTTCGAATCCCGCTGATGGAGAGTAAAATCTCCTTTGACTCATTTAGTATGGTCACTGCAAATATGTCAACCCCAAATTTTCACTAGAAATAGACACCCTCATTAAACAGAAACCAAGACAAAATAGACAACCAAATCAAGACCAATTAAACCAAATCATAGACCTCAACAATAGAATAATCGATCTAATCAACTAACCAATAATCAAACCAAGATGACCTCTCATTCACTTCCTTAGAGGTATTTAATATTAAAACCTTAAAAACTCCAGCAGTAGGACCCCGAACATGTATCCAATATTCACCTCATACACCTAGGAACCATTGCTATCACAGCCCTAACACAAATATTTAACATAGCATGGCAAAAAAAATACCTTTATGGAAGCGCACACATTTAATACCAATATTAAAATCAAATAAACCACTTAGCCCAGCTTTGTACAGAGTTATATCATTACTTTCTATAATATCCTTGAAGCAATAGACATCAACAAGACATTTGATTCAGACCCTGTCACCTTTTAATGGACAGATCTTAAACACAGATAACCATCAAAGAAAAAAAATAGCAAATTTTCTATCTGATCCCACAGCTAGTCATCCAAGGACACCACCCCTCCTTTTCATTCAAATTATATAATGAGAGTTCCACAAGGTTGCAGGGAGTCATTCTTTCATCACACCTTAACCTTTTTATGCTTGATCTTCCTCATCCCACTTCCCCTTTCATAAAAATTAGGTTATGCTGATCTAACAATCACAGCTCAAAATCTTCTTTAAATATGGCATGCAGAGAACTGCAGCAATATATAAACCAACTAAAACAATCCTTAACAATGAGCATAAGACCTGCATCATCTCAAAAATCCACTATGTTCCTTTACTCACCCCAGACAAAAGAGAATCTAACATCTACCCAACAATATTACTATCAAATAATACTCTCTCTCAATAAACAACCAACTATCCTAGGTTTGATACACATGATTTCACCCCTCATTATCAGCAATATCACCTCAAGAGGCACAAATTAAATGCACTGGAACAAACTTTGGCAAGTATAAAGGACTCACAATAGTATACAGAAAATACATACACTCCTTCCTAAATTATGCATCAGCAGCCTGAGCTCCCACGTCATCACAATCCAATATTCAGAAATTATAAACCTGCATAATAAAGCTCAGGATAATAATAGGCCGCCTTCCCTCCACACCCATTTATATATATCATCTACTAACTAAAACAAAAATTCTCTTTAAAAGCCCATCTTGACATGATAGGCTGTCAATTTTATATTTATCATTCACAGTAGATCGCCCCTTGCATTAAACATTACAATAACCTGCATACATAGAAGGAAAAAACACCAGCATTATGCTATTTTAACATACAAGCTTACCCCCCCCCCCCCCACCTCCATATACTTCCATAAGTAAACATGCTTTCCCACAATTCTTTAAGAATGACCACATATCCAAATAACATCATACTTCAAACACATTCACCTGAAATATCCCCTATGGAAGAAGGTTTGGGCAGTCAAACCCTCATAATGCTGTCCCCTCTCCGCACCATCCCTCGTTTCAAGAATACAAATATAAAATCAAAGCGCCATCACCCACTGTCAAAGATTTTTTTCCCAGACTAACAAAACAGCACAGGACATCTCTTTCTAGACTCTTCAACATGCTTTTTCTAATAGATCTTGGGCACTATCTCAAGGTAGCCCCTTTTCTCATAGGAGGGGGAGCTGGGGGCAACAAAGTTAATATATATATATATATATATATATATATATATATATATATATAATATATATATATATATATATATATATATATATATATATATATATATATATATATATAGTATATAATTAAATAGCTAAAAATAATCTGAAATAAGTTTATATAGTTATATTTATAGTGACAGTTTATTATTATCATTATTATTTTTGGTTTATTAATTTAGAATTATATAAATGTTAAAAAAAATTTTATAAGCTGAAAATTATTATTGTAAGGAATTGAGTCAAAACAAACAACCGACTTTGAAATTATCAGAGTAAATAAAATTCAACAAGTTATCCAAAATTCTTTGATTAGGCAATTTTTTTTACATGCCATATCATTTTAGTGACATTCCTAAAGATCAAATTATTGGTTATATTAAATTATATTTGGAATTTTATAGTATTATAAGAAATAAACTAATCAGTAATAGGCTATAAGAGAGGCAATAAATAAACTAAATATAATAATAATAAATCTGAAATTTAATGAAAAGAAAATGCGAAGATAGACTCAAGAGTCTAATAAAATAACTAAATTGTTAAATTCTGATAAGGAATGTCAATGTTTTAATTCACAATTTGCATCACTTGTATATCTACATTTTTTAATAAGGAACCCCCAATGTCATTAAGGTGGATGCAAAAGTGCTTTCAGCGAGATATAGGAGGGGTTGTATATAATTTAAAAATGTTGGATACTTAAAGGAAAAGAGACAATATAGTGTTAAATGGCTATAAATCATCATTAGAAATAGCGAAAAAAGGAGTTCATCAATGTTCTGGGTTCTGTTTACTTTTGTTCATCAATGCAAATAATTTGGATAAAGGAATAAAATGATCTAGTTTTTGCATTTGCTGATGATGATAAGCTGGCCTATCCTGTTTAAAAATAGAGGGATCTATGAATTTTCAAAAGGATTTAAATAAGCTTGAGTGGAAATGTGGCAAATAAATTTCTGATAAAAATTTTTCTTTATTTGATTCATTCTAATAAAAATTGTAATAGATATTAATATTTTAAATTTGCATTCAAAGAATATTATTAAAATTTTCCAGCTATAACTTGCTCTATTTACATACAGTATATCAAGTTGTTTTTCTTTTCAAGTATAATGAAATAGAATGCTATTACAAATTCTTTTATTTTACATATAATAACAAATATGGAAAGTATTTTATAGTAGAAAGTTGGTTTTGAGCCAGACCAAAAATAAAAACCCTTTTGGCTCACCCTCAAAATTTGTTCACTCAAGCTCCACCGAAAACCTTCAACTCGACTCTGCAGTCCTGTGTGAAAGTTCTCTGTACCGAAAAAATGTATATGTAAAGAAATAAGGTGACAATATATTCATGTTAAATTAAGTGAAAATTGTATTTGAAAAAATTGCCTAAAAGAGAGCTAAATTTAATAAAAGATTTGATTGAATCATTATATTTGGCAGATCTAAAATTTAATACAATTGCTCGATTCATTTTTATAGTAGAAAAATAGTTGTTTTTCCAAATTACCATTTGGACACTTTTGCTAGAAATATTTATTTAATTGCTTCTCTTTAGACATTTTTGGGAAAAATTTAGTAGAAAAAAAAGAATATTCTTCATCACTTGATGGTTTCTGTGCCTTTTTCAGTTAGTAAATAAATAATCAGTTTCAAAATTCTGCTACTAAAACCTTTAGTTTTTCTGGTTCTAGCAGAAATTAATTTACTAGCCGCAAATTTCAGCTGTTAAGATTACATCAATCAGTATTTACCTCATTTAGCTTTAAAAATTGAATTCATTATATTCATCTTTCTAATAACCCGATAACCCACTTCTAAATTACAACAATTAAAATTCTTAGTGTTTCCCATAATGAATTTCACTGCATAATTGTCAGCATCTTGAATATAGTTAACAATTAATTGTTTATATTGTTTTTTTTATAACATTCATCTAAAGAAAGATCTACTTCAGTTTGCCCAGGAGATAAAATGAGAAGTCCTTTGATTAAGTGAGATGGATTAAAATGTTATTTCTAATATAATATTTTGAATGGAAGATCTGTTCACATTCATTTTTCAATTTACTATCCACAAATGATAGCTTTCTTCATCTGTGTCAGGTTCTAAATAATAAAAATTTTATTCATTTCAGAGTTTGTCAAAAACCTTTTCTTTTACAAGCTGGAGATTCTCAATAATTCAAATTTGGATGTTTTTTTTTTTTTTCTAAAGATTCAAGGTATCACATTTTTAAGTAGCAGAATCCAATTCTAGCATTTTTTGTTTAAAAAAAAAAAAAAAAAAAATACCAAGCTATTATTGTTTACGCAATTAAATTTAAGTTGCTTTTATTGTAGTGTAAAACCTGAGTTTACTCTTCATAAAACGATTTGTTTTGAATCAACAAATTCTACATTTTGAAAGATCAATTGGGTTATTTCAATTCCATTCTTATTTTTAGCTTGGAAAACACAAACTGATTGTAAGTGTCCTTATTACTAAATTAGAAAGCTGATGATTATATAAAGGAGAGAACTGCTTTTATTAATTCTTTTTATTATTCAGAATCTCCATAATTAACTTCAAGCATTGAATGCAGTGAGTGACTTTGTAAAGTAAGTTTAAGATTCCCATAACTTTTCAAAGCAGCTTATATTCAAGAAGTTATGGGAATATCAAAGCTTACTTTGTGAAGTTAATTTTGAAATTACCATAACTTCTTGAACATAAACTTATTTCTTTAAGGTAGCTTAAGTTTCAAGTTTATTGTACTAAAATGATACCTTGTTTTACCTGTCTCTAGAGTCATCTGTCATTTTCAATCACTTTTAAGTTCTGTTATGATTTTTTTTATGTATCATATAGGATTAAAATTATGCTGGGTGCTCTTGAAATAATTTTCTGACTTACTGTA
Source organism: Trachelipus rathkii (assembly GCA_015478945.1). Lineage (NCBI taxonomy): Eukaryota > Metazoa > Arthropoda > Malacostraca > Isopoda > Trachelipodidae > Trachelipus > Trachelipus rathkii. Next base: position 27,772 of record JABUQX010061916.1, read on the forward strand.
AATCCTTTGTATTCCTGCATATTTTATTTCTCTATATATGAGGGAAAGTATTTTAGTTTTTTCTATTTGCTTTTTAATATTTGACGTAAACCTTACATTAAGAAGGGCTCACAACCTGCCAGTTTCAATTTATTCAATTGAGCATAACAATTTTAGGTAGAAGATTACTGACAGATTAAAATAATCTCAAGAAGCTTCCTTTTATCTCAGACTCGACCAAACTTCTGTCTCCTAGTACATTTTGGTTTACTCAAAAGAATACCAAATTTAAACTCCAGTATTATTTATAGGATATACAGTCACAACTTGTGTAATAATTAATAATAAAAATGAAAATAACTGGATTGAGGAAATCCTTATACAAATTGTAATGTAAAATAATTCCTAAGAGTTTATGAAAACCGTTAATAGAAAAATTGATAAAATCCCCATTACTATGATGTGATTATCAGTTGCATATTTTGAATTGTATAGAAGACTAAATTTTAAAAATGCAGGATTTATAGTCGAAGGTATAAATAAAACTTATTTACAGCATTGTGGAGTTCTACAAAAAGGCTATGTATTTGGTCTAAACTGAAGTAAGTCTAGTTCCTCGCTGCAATGTTATTTTTAGTTATTGCCACCACTCAGGTTAAGATACCATTCAAAGATATAGGTGCTTACTCACCTAGCAGAACCTATTAGCTAGTGAAAAAAGGTAGTTTGCATTCCAGGTGGAGATGTTGATAGGTAAGCCTTGATATATTCAATCTGTATATACTCTTTGAATCATTGCAGTGGAAATAATTCAAATGCCTGTGCAGATGGACGTTTTTCCGGTTAGAAGTATTTGGGAACAATGGATTTTGTATATGAAGAAGAATGTATGTGATAGGCATTTTTTAATATATGAGTATTGAGATTTTGTATGTACACCCTGCTGAAAACTGTAATGAATAAGAATGCCTAATATGAGCAACTAATCTAAATGTCTTAAGTAACCAACTAGCGAGTTTTCCAAAATTGTGAGCTTTATATATGTTATAGTTAGAGGGATGAATCATGAACTCTTAATATGAGAAAACTGTCTGTTGAGCTGCTGACTATGAATTTTATTAAGTGTAATTAAACAATTATTCATATATTACTATTTTTTAACATTTCTATCAACATATATGACAAGTACGTCAGGACATTTAATAATTTAAATTTTACAGAAATTTTGTTGTTTATAAAAATTTATATATATATATATATATATATATATATATATATATATATATATATATATATATATATATATATATATATATATATATATAACTATAATATATATATATATATATATATATATATATATATATATATATATATATATATTATATATATATTATATATATATATATAATATACCGTCAAATGGGGCAGTTTCAGAAAAAATAGTGCAATTTTTGTGTTTAAGAGTAACTTAAAAACTATAACACTTACACTTATAGGTAGCTATAAAATATGGGCATTTGACAATCATTTAATATAAAGAAATCAAAAAAATAAAAACTTTTTAAATAATTTCTAAAAAAAAAAAAAGTAGCAAAATTTTTGCTAGGGCAATTTCAGAAAAAAAAAAAAAAATTACATTTTAATATATTTTTGATGGACACATGCTGGAATGAATATCACTATTGTACAATCAGCCCTTTTATATTATTTTTAAAGTAATATCTGCCCCATAGTGTATTTTTTAAGTCCATTTTTCTCTTTATTAGAGATTCATTGATCTCCATGATGTCTTCAGTGGATGGTTCCTTGAATGCAATTTCATTTACTACATTTCGAGCTTTCCACCTTTCTTAAGAAACTTAGTGTCTTTCTTTTCCTTTTCATCGATTTCATTTACACGTCCAACGTAGTGGGAATCCTGCTTTCCTCCTTTCTCTGCAAATGAAACAAACAAAAATTTTCCTTTCTCTAAATCCTTTAAAGCAACATGTCCTTTAACTACATCCTCCTGAACACTCTCCTCCTCCGTAGCTCTCACTTCAACTTCTGTCACCTCTGCATCCTGTCACCTCTTCTTCTATATCACTGTTTCTAGTAGTATGAAAATCCCTTAAAGAAACAGACTTCCCGACTGAAAATTAAGCCTTCTGCCTCTTTCTTTTTCTTAGCCCAGCCTGTTTTTGCGATTTGAGATAATCAAGGACTTCATCGCTGACATAATTCTTTGTCATGAGTTTCCTTGGTGAGACTTTTGTAATTTTTGAAATTACTTTCTAAGCATTAAATGAGCAGATGCCACACGCTGAAAATCCACTTGTGGCCCATTTAACAAAATCTTTTATGGCTGCAATCAGCTGTAACAACAGCTTTGGAAAGCAAAATTTGGGCATGGCTCTATAGTCCCTGCCTTCCCCTTGTTTAAATGTTAATATTTTTTTCCATGCAATTTTCATTGGCCTAAAAGCTGAAATGTCTAGGGGCTGAAGGAGGCGAGTTGAATTGTGGGTAAGAATACCATCTGGATATTGTGATCTTGACATAAATTTACAATATCTAAAGACATAGGGCTGGGGAGATTATCCCCAATGATAACCTTTGTTTCTTCCACTGCACTAGTTCTTCTGAAGAATAGTATAACAACCTTTCACACCCAGTCACAGAAGCTAATTCCCTCAAACCAGCCTCTTTTGCTGATACCATAATGGCAGTTTACTAGTCCTCCTCCTAACCATTCAGGCATAAGACGCTCACCCTTGTAAATGACATATGCATCCAACATGACCCCCAATGCTGTTGTAGCAAACATTATAGAGGTTGATACCTTGGATGTATTCATTGTCCTCTCCATCCTTTTTTCTCCTCTTCTGAATATCAGTAAACTTGAACCGGAGTTATCTACAAGACTGACAAGTCTCATCATAATTTAATATATTTCTTTGATCTATATCCTTGAGACTTTCTTTAAGGTTGGTAAAGTAGTTTGTGTTTTTCATTAATTGCCGCTCTTGGCTGTGAAATGTTCTGACACTTCCTCTTGCACAAAATGTTTTTATTCCTTTTCATAAATCCTTCTACCCAATCCACCCCAGGAAAGTTGCCCTTAAACTGTGGGACAACTTTTTTTTTCTTTTCCAAGAAGTGCTGGATAAATTTACAAAGGTCAATGCTGACCATGCGGCACCCCAATCTGACAATACAGCCAGATGGTAGGCAATTGATTCTTCTTCTATTGGTAACAAGGATATCAACCATCCTATCCCTTCCATCCTTTCATACTTTACTCTATCATACAAAGTCTTATATATGGGACTTTGTATGCTACTGTTGCTAAACTAATTCTCATACTCGACCTAACAGCATCAATGGCATTAGCGAGATCATCATTGGAGTATTTGGGGCCAGTACTTTTCCTCCTGTAATAGCGAACCTTCTGAAATGTGGAAAGAAATTTTTTTTTTGAAAAATATAAAATTCTGAAATTGCCCCGGGTTTTTAAATGTTTAATAACTTTTTATGGAAGATTCTATCAATATGTATTTTATATGTATACATACCTTAAATCCTGAACTATCAAAGACAGAGTGATCCAATTTTTTATTTTATTTTTTATTTTTGGTACACAGACCTTATAACATGAAATTGAAATTTAAAAAATAAACTGATCTGAAAGGAAAAGGAAAAATATCTTGCTTATTTATATATTTTTTTAAACAAAATTTTTTGCAGGTCACTGCACCTGTTAGTCTGCTACAATTTTTATTAAAAAAAGTTTTTTGTAAAACTAAAAATTCTGAAATGGCCCTGTATGACGGCATATACAAAGTTTTACTTGTGGTATTTTCTAGCATGTATGAACTGGGTGTTAGTAGGTGCTTTTTAAAGCACATTTATAGTTGAACTAGAAGGTATAAACATTACAAAAGAAAGTAAAAGTACAAAAATTATTAAATTTGCAGAGTTGTTGTTCATCTGAATACACAACTAATTTTGAAGTTAATAGGTTTTGAATAATCTTGAAGTATTTTGATCTTTAAAACCAGCTTATTAATAGTATCGATAAAATTTTAATTTATGATGGTTATGAATTCCTAGTTTCACTGAATTGGGTTGTCTATTTGAAAATTTTGATTAATTTTTTTATCCTATTTTTCAATAGTTTTTAATGCACTGCACATTTTCATTGATAATCAAGTTAAGGATGTTTTGTACCCAGATGGAGCAAAATAAAAATTCTCTTCATCTGTTCTAATATTATAAAGTACATTTATGCCACCACTATTATTTTGAATGGATAAGGCAATGTTACTTTGGAACAAGCATGTTTTGACAATCAGTTTTAGTTCCCAGCTCATATTCCATATTTCTAGGTTTGAATAATTTTGAAGTCATGAAATTACCCTAAATTTTTTCAAACTCATTTTGCCTATAGATGCCTCCCATTTAAAATGAAAATATGTATTAAAATTTAAAATGTCAAAGTTTGTACATTATTAACTTCCAACTCCTGCATAACCAAACATATTTTTATGAACTAACCTTGAACTAGCTAATCAATAATGGATAATTATTGTCAGAGTAGTAGTAATGAAAAATTAAAAATGTGAACTTAAACATAGTTCCACCAAGTATTTTGTCGCCTTTATAGAATCTTTTTATCACAAGGGGTGTAAGATATGTACACAAATTATATTTACAGAAACACTGGCAATCCAGTCTTGTTAGTTGTGGTATTTCTTAGCAGCAGCTTTTGTAAACTAAATTGAATTTGTTTTTTTGTGTTAGCTCACATTGGAACTCGCATGAAGAGTTTACTTAATGTTGAAAATGGTGGATTTCATTTTATTTTATGGTCCACTCTTTGAATAAAGTTTTACCTGTGAGTAGTGATTGGAATGTGTAAAAAAGTTAACTATTTTAAATTTTCACTGTAAACTTGCAATATGTTGGAAAAAATTTGGTTGTGAAAGATTAAGAACAAACAGCAAGCTTATTTGTATATCTACAGATTTAATGCTTTTTCTTATAATTTATAGTTTAAATCTCAATAAATATTTTATAGTAATTACTAATTCTTAAAAGTTTAATTTGTGCACCTTAAATATGTTCAAGGTATGTAACATTTTTTTTTTAAATATATATTTCCCAAATTATGAAAAAGGATTAATTTTTTATAATGGTTATACACAACATAACATAAAGGAATGTATATGAAATCTGAAAGTGAAAAAACTTATTATTAATCAAATAAAATATAAAAATTAAAACTATATTTCTAAAAAATTTGCTCCAAAACCTATTTTTCTGCTGGGTAGATATATTATTGTATTAATTCCAATTTAGTAATATTTGCGTTCTTAATAAAGGCTTTATATTATTGGTCTTTTTTTCATTCTGGTTTTATATGATTATTTGACGGACATCTATAAATTTGGAATTTGAATTTCAAATTACCATATTGGTCAGTTAGTGTAGTTTAGAGGCCTACTTCTTTAAAATTTTCTTATTTGCGTTAATCTTTCATAGGCTATTTTTAAAAATGAAAATTTATTTTAGGGGACGTGGTGGTTAACTTTTGGAATGAATTACCACATATCTTAAAACTGCACAGATATTGGCATATTTTATTGTTTATAGAAAGTACTTTTTCACTGTTTAATTTTTAAGCATTATGTTAAAAATACATTTTAAATTCATATATTAACCTAACACTAATTTTAAAATTTAGCTCCATTTAGTGTATTAAAGAAATTTCAATTTTAGGTGGTTGTTATAGTTGTATCGTATTTCTTAGAAAAATTTGCTAGTTTAAATAAACCTTTGAAAATCTTTATTTCCTTAATTTGTTAATGATGATTGGTATTGCATTTTAAAAATTTTTAAATGTTAATTTGTAGTAAATTTAAATTGTGTAATTTTTATTTATGTAAATAATAAAATCATCTACTTTGATATCAGGATATGATTAACATACTAAAACTTAAGAGCAATTAATAGGAAAAAAATTCAATTCAATTATCTTCAGGAAAGGAAATTTTAGCTAAAATGTAAGATTATATGCAATAAAACTTTAATTATTTTTCAAGCATATAAAGCTTCTATTTTATAAGATGAATATATTATAGAAAAATGAGGAAACTTAAATGTTCAAATTTTAACAGCTGTTATTTAGATATATATGTATACTTTCCTGAAAATTACATAATTCCTCAATTATGATAACTAAATTATTAAATTATGATGAATATTTTAACTAAAGTATTAAATTATGATGACTATCACCAAGTTATAGCGATCAAAATTTTAAAGGATTAGCCATTAGATATTTTTAAAACTTTAATTTAATATGAATTTTCTTAATGCTAAATCTACTTTTTTTTTTAAAAGATATGTAAGGATTTCTTTATCTTACAGATCCGCCACCTGAACCAGCTGGAGAAAATATGAATTCTACGTGGATAAATTCACAAGATTCACTCGACAAACCGTCACCTACAAGTGAAGAAATAAATGATAAATCTCCTACATCCGATGGGCATGTACCAGCAGATTCTTGGGAAGAAGCTGCAGATGCAGCCACCCCATCGCCATCACGAGAAACACCACCAACGCCTGATGAAGATGATGAGGATGAGCCAAGTGAAAGTGACACAATAGAAAAAAAGAAAAAGAAGAAGCCAATTGAGGAAGAAGAAGCAGGCATTAAAAAAGAACCAGTTAATGTGATATTCATTGGTCATGTTGGTAAGCTTAAACTTTTCTTTAATTTTATAGCATTTTTATTTTTTTATTTTTTAAATTTAAAATATGGTTACTTCATTTTAATTTCAAAAATCCTAATTAAAATTTTTAGATGCTGGAAAATCAACCATAGGAGGGCAAATCATGTACTTAACGGGAATGGTTGACAAAAGAACGCTAGAAAAATATGAAAGAGAAGCGAAAGAGAAGAACAGAGAGACATGGTACCTATCATGGGCATTAGATACCAACTTAGAAGGTAAATGCAAATATTATTATTATTATTGGTTAGTGTTATTATGTAGTGAAAGAAGTATAAAATAATGTGTATTTATGGTTTATAGCATTTGTTAGCCCATTTTATGCTTTGGCGGTGACCCTGACAAGGCATATCATTTAGTGGTGGTTTTGAAGTTATAGGATATAAAATCAATAATTAACCAATTATTACGGAATATCACCCCAAGAAGTCTTTCAACTAAAGACTCCTTTGTGCAGTGTGTATTGCTTAATTATTTCTTATTAAGTTTTCTGGTTTTGTACTGGCAAATATTTTGAATTTACTATTTTTACTTATTAGGATTGAGTGAAAAAAAAAAAAAATCTTGAAAACTAAAAAAATGTATCAGTTTTGAATTAGGGAAAGTAATATTTCCTCACCACTCTTTTTACTTTATTTTAAATGTAAAAATTTAGTAGCTACTCATGCATAATGTAGTTTTTTTAATTAACTAAAACTATCCCCATTATGTCCAAAAAACTGACTGCTAAATGATCATTCACTTGCAAGGACTTCATTCGATTTTTAATCTTTATGGATGTCTAGCAATCCTTCCATTGACTAGTGATTATGCAAATTGCATTTTAGTATCAAATCTTTTCATAAATTTTAGAGATTTAATCATTTGTTGAATCAGACTATTTCTTCCTTCAAATCCAGCATATTAATTGAGGTATTTCTCTATACATATTGTACACAGGAAAAATAAAATTTTAAATTTTATTTTGCAAATTTACTGTTAAAAGGCTCCATAATGGTAATTACATTTAATATAAATTATTTGTTCTGCATAAAATAATTTGCTCATTTAAAGAAAATGTAAAAATAATTAATTTTAAAGTTTTTTTTGAAAATGTTTAATTTGTTAAGTAATTTGTCATGGTCTTAAAAATTAACTAAAATTAATAAGGAAATTTTTTTTAATATTATTCAAGTTCTTTGCTAATGACTGTCTTGCCATTACGATTTTGCTAATGACTGTCTTGCCATTACGATCTCATTCATCTTCAAATTTGCATCTCTCCATCCCTGTAATAGCTTGTATAAGGCTATTTTCAACATCAAAGTTATTATAAAGCAGATATAGTGAATTACATTAATCTCAAGACCCATGCCTCTAAATTCTAAAACCATGGCCAACACATACAAGAGAACAATCTATTATAGCATACAAAAATCACTCTTTCTCATGCTTCTAGCATTTGAATTTCAAATCGCATTTAAAGTTGTTAGAATTGCCAAATGCGATGAACTGAAGAAGGGCTTGCTATCAAGCCTCAAGCGTGGATAATTTTTGCACTCTAATCCACTTATGCATACAATTCAATTTAGCCTGAACAAGAACCTACTGCGGTAGGTAATGAACCCTCCAATTCGTGGCTACAAATTATTATTATTATTATTATTATTATTATTATTATTATTATTATTATCATCATTATTATATAATATTATATATATATATATATATATATATATATTATATATATAATATATACTATATATATATATATATATATATATATTATATATATATATATATATATTATATATATATATATATATATATATATTATAATATATGCATTTTGGGTATCTATAATTCTATAATTTCTATTGTTTGGTATTTTAACTTGGGACTTAAAACATCAATGATAAGAACCAATACTAGGGGTACTTTGGGCATCTCTTCGGCCTCAGAACTAGTATGAACCTCTGGTTGAATAGGTAATTTTTAAGTCTTTGTGGGTACATTTTTATCGAATCTGTGATTACGTCTTTGGATAGTTTTCCTCCACACTTTCTTTCATAACTGATAGTGGAGTTTGGGTCCTGCTGCTACTTATGTATACCCATAGAAACTTTCTTGCATGCTCGGATGTAATGTTTTGAGCAAGCAATCCCCCCAGTTGTGGTAAAGGTAAGGGATATATATGATATATATATATACCGGTAATATATATATATATATATATATAATATATATATATATATTATATATATATATATATATATATATATGATATATATAATATATATCTATTATTATTATATATAGTATATATAATATGTCTATATATCATTTATAAGTGGTTGACTCCTGTTAATATTAATTTACGGTAAGTTTGTAGGTTAGTTAGATTTAAGGTTAAGCCTAATTTTTCCCAAAAATTTAATGTATTTACCCTACAATTATTAAAATAACGATATTAATTATTGATTTTTCGCTCCTGGAGTCAACCACTATAAAATATCCTTATAGTATATAATATATATATATATACATATAATAATTATAATATATATATATATTATATTAATTATATATATATAATATATATATATATTATATATATATATGTATGTTATGTATTGTAAGGGGTATGGTTGTGGCCCACCTGCAGGGGATGAACCTACACTTGACGATTTACATAGTGAGAGGGATCGTCGCGTTCCCGTGAAGCTCAAAGGGGGGGTGGGTTTTTTTTTGGGGGTTTTTCCTTTTTTTGACGAGTTCTACTAATTAATGGTACAGAGGGGGCGGTAAGGCTGGGCTTTCTTTGACTTTTGTCTTTTATCTTTTACTCCTTTCTCTTTCCGATGCTTGTCACGCATCTTACTCCCAGTCTTGGAACTTAGGATGGATGAATGAAAGAAATATATAATATATATATATAGTATATATATATATATAATATATATATATATATATATATATAATATATATATAATTATAATATATATATATATATATATATATATCTTTCTTTCTTTCTTTCTTTATCTGCTTCTATAATATATATATATATATATATATATATATATATATATATATATATAATATTATATATCTATATATATATATATATAATATATATATATATACGGTATATATACATACTATTATATATATATTTATAATATAATTAATATATATAATATATATTATATATATCTTATATATATATAATATTATTAATAATATATAATATTATATAATATATATATATATATATATGACGGTATATATATATATATAATATCATATATAAATATATAATATATATATATATATAATATTATATATATATATATATATAATATAATATTATATATTATACATATATATATATATATATATATATATATATATATAGTATATTGGTCTGCATATCTGAAAAATATTGAGAGATGTTTTCAAAGCAATAGATGTTGAATGCTGATTTTAAAAATTTATATTTAAATTTCCGTTCTATATCAGAATATTTTGAAAACTAGGAAAATATAAATTACCTTAAAGTGATACGATGATGATACATAGATGATAATGAACCATAAATCAATAATGTATAAATACTATATATAACTTAGTTAGTAGTAGGTTAATATCGTCACGTAATACAAGTCACGTCTGTTCAGGTCTATATATGAATAGGTCACGTCGATAATAACTGCATATAATGAATAATAAATATATAAATATAAATAACTGTTCTCTCTCTCTCTGGTTGATTGACACAGCACTCGTCCTTGATTTGTTCTCTCTGATTCTCTTATGTAACTTCAAGTCAGTGGTATAGATTCAATATGATTTGAATAATCTCCCTCACCCATGTATTATTATATATTAATTTTTATTATTTGTTATAAATTGTTAATTGTTATAAAATCTTATAAATGATTATTGACTCAGGCAATCTGGAAATAAAAACTTTTTACAAAACACTATAACAACAAGGGGTAATGTTCCACATATCATTACTCCTTGTTATCAATCTCACACCACTCTCTCATCTCTCTTTTATCCCTCTAATGTTCCTCCATCAAATATTCATACAGACCTCTTTTATTTCCCCTTTCTTTTGTCAAACCATCGGCTATTTGTTCTTTCCCATCTATCCAACATATATCTCCGATTATTCCCTTTCGTAACAATTCTTTTATAACTGCCAGATCCACTCTCAATCTTCTACTCTGTACATTTGTATGTGATTTAACTGCGTTTTCTAAAGATTTGCTATCTGAATACCCAATTAACCTTATATTCTTTTCCCCTGTTAATTCTTCCCACAATTTTTTAACATATATACCCATTTCTAACCCATCACACAAACCCATTGCTTCTGCTTCTAACGGTGATCTAACAGCTCTGTTTGCTACCTTAGATTTCCATATTATTGGTGTTTTATGTCTGAAATCATCTTCAATCGTTACAATATACCCTATTTGTGATTCCCCTGTTCCTAAACCATTAAATGACGCATCTGCAAAATACTTTTATTTTTCCGTGTAACCTCCCCATTTTTAAGTGTCTCTCTTCTGCTTTAGTTTTTTCCATCACTTTTATGAGTTTCCTCATATCCCCTGTTGTCCCATTTTTCATTTTTTTTCCCAAAACACTTACTTGGTAATTTACATCTGGTCTTGTTTGCTGGCCTAACCAATTTAGTTGTCCCACCCCAGATCTATACTCTGTTTTTTCCTTCTCAGTCAGATTCCTATCTCCACTGTAAGAATTTTTATTGGGTATTGATAAAGTTTTACTATAATTATCTTGTTCAAGCATTATGTACTCTCTCTTATCGTGTATTTGTACCCCTATATATCTAAATGTTTTTGATTCTTGACTCCCAATTTTTAATCTCGCTTCTAAATTCTTTATAATTTCCATCTCAAAATGTCTATCCCCTCCATAGCATAAATCATCCACATGACATACCATGATCCCTCTCAGTCCATCCTGTTTTTTCCAGATAAATATAGATGGTTCTAACTGACAACAAATTCCCCCTAGATTTTCTAATATTTCTCTCAAACTGTAATACCATACTCTGGCTGCATCCTTTAGTCCATATACTGCTTTTCTCAATCTCCATAGTTTATTCGTATTTGCCTCCTTTGGTGGTTTTACTAATACCTCTCTTTCCAGCTGTTTTCCTTGTAAATATGCTGTTTTAATATCTATTGATTTACATATCCAACCCTCTCTCTTTATTATCCCTAAAGTTATTTTTAGTGCCTCTGATGCACATGTTGGAGCTTCGTTGCCTTCATCATTTCCCTTTTCTTCAAACCCTCTTACTACTAATCGAGCTTTACAATATTTTTCACCATTTTTTTCTTTTTCAGTAATAACCCATCTGGTATTCAAACCCTTCCTTCCTTTCTGCTCTATTTCTTCCATTACCTCATTTTCTTTCCAATTCTTTATTTCACTTTCCTTTGCTGTAATAACATCCACATCTCTCACATTGACTAAAAGAACTTCTTCCTCCTCTGATATTGGTTCATGTTCTTCGAATTCCTTTAAATCTATCCAGTTTATTGTACCATCATTAAGATCTTTTACATTATAACTCTGATTCCACTTTTTACTCTTCACTTTACCTGCTCTGCTCACTATCTCCACTCTCTTTTCTTGTCTAGTTGTTTTGTCTATCATCTTCCACCTTTCTCCTGTCTTCAGTCTACTGAGATCTCGTTTTTCCTTTACTTCTTCTTCTTCATCTTCATCCTCACTTCGTATACCATATACGCTATCATTGTCTGACTCTTCTTCTTCTTCATCGCTTTCTTCCATCTTCTCTTTATAACGAGATGCTTCTTTATCTATTGTTTCTCGGTTGTTGTCTCTATTATTTTCTGTCTCCTCTTTATCTTCTTCTGGACCACTATCGTCTGTCTCCTCTTTATCTTCTGGACCACCATCGTTATTCTCTCTCTCTTGTATTATATTGTCTCTCTCTTGTGCTCCCTCTTCTTCTCCTCTTTGTATTCTATTGATGTGTACTCGTTGTGTATATCTTATGGACCCTCCTTGTTTTATAATTACTGTTTTGCCATCTATACCGATTATTTTTCCAGGTCCTTTCCATCTCTTATCATGTTCTCTCTTATAATGTACCCATTCTCCTATTCTCAGATCTTCCACTTTGCTATCCCTTATATTATTGTTTAACGCTCTTCTGATTTTCAATTCAGCTTGATTGCTCATTACTTCTTTCCATGCTGCCATTCTATATTTTGCATTTTCTGTTACAAATTTTTCTTCCCATCCCTCATTTTGATCTACATCCCATGTTGTAGCTGAATTGCCTCTATGCCATCCAAAAACTAAATTATTGGCTGTATATCCACCTTTATTTGGTATGTTATTTCTCCCATAAACTGCCCATCTTAAACATAGCATTTTATTCTGATAACCATCCTCTTGTAATTTTCTCATATTTTCTTTTAACAGTCCTACCGCCTTTTCACATTTCCCATTGCTCCACGGACTCTCAGCTGCTGTTGCTAGTAATTTGATGTTGAACATTTCACACATTTCTTCCATGTTTTCATTCTGAAACTCTCTTCCGTTATCTGATAATATTTTTTCAGGTGCTCCATACACACTTATCCATCTATCTATAATCTTACCCACTATCTCTGATGGTCTTTTACTTTCTGTCCATGTCGCCTATATATATCCTGTCAGCTCGTCGATCATAACGAGAAATCTCTTCCCATCCAATTCTCCCATATCTACCGATAATAACTCATTAAACCTTGTTGCTCTTTCTAAACCCACTATTGGTCTACTAGGTGTATGTTTGTATATTCTACATGCTTGACATGTTGCAGTCACTTTATGTATTATTTGTTGTAATTGTTTTCTATCTCTCTCATATGTATTATTCTCCCCATATGCTTTATCCATCATTTTTATAATATTTTCCTTACTACAGTGTCCGAATTGTTTGTGTATTTTGTTAATTTTATCTTCATTCTGTTTTTCGTTGTTTCCTATCCACCATTGTTCCCTTCCAAACCAGATCCCATATTTCTTTTTTATTAATGGTAATCTAATGTGTCCTACTTCATCCACCCTTCCTTGTATGTGTAGCCCTACTTTTGTTAAGTTTATAATGTTATTTTGTAGGTTTATTATTGCTCCCATGTTCTGTAAAGTGTTTCTACCCATTAACCAGGGTATTTCTTTATCATTTGTGTCATTTAAATAATCTGTCTTTATATATAGCGTATTTCCCATGATATGTATAGGTATTTGCAACCGTTTTTCCCCCTTGTAATCTGTTCCCCCAAAACTGTATGTTTTATTAATTCTTTCTTAACTCTCTTTTACTCTTAATATCTCATCCCTACTAAGATTCTTCAATATTTCTTCTAGACAATCCCTTCCAATCACAGTACTATTGCTCCCTGTATCTAGTATTGCCTCGATCATTCCCTCATTTTCTACATCATCAGTAGGTTCTTGTCTCTCAATTAGATAGCCATTATTTTTCTCTTCATGTCCCCACTTACGACCATACGTACATTTTCTTATGTTCCCGTTTCTTGTTAGACATGTTCTTGAGTCATGTCCTCTTCTACCACACTTTAAACACATCATTTGTTCTATACAGACCTTGGCTATATGACCCTCTTTCAAACACTTAAAGCATCTTATACCTCCTCTAGTTTTGAAACATTGCCATCCCATAATTTCGTTTTCCAGATTACCAAAGCAGAGTTGCGCACTGTTCATGCATAATCTTATTTGACTTAGGCAATACACACAAACCCATTTAATACTAATACATACTAATATTACTAATATGCTAATAAATATAAATAAATATAATATATGTTGTATGTTGATAATATAAATAAAAGTAAATTACCTTAAAGTGATACGATGATGATACATAGATGATAATGAACCATAAATCAATAATGTATAAAT
>JABUQX010061916.1:45000-48582 GCA_015478945.1 Trachelipus rathkii
TTAAGAGATTATATTTAGATTAATTAAAATTTGTATAGTTTTAAATCATTTGAAAAGTGAGTGTGATTTATTTATTTATATTTTTTCTCAGGTTATTTCTGCGAGAAAGGGAGAATTTGAAACTGGTTTTGAGAGAGGAGGTCAAACGAGAGAGCACGCCATGTTAGCTAAAACCGCTGGTGTTAAACATTTAATTGTTTTAATTAATAAAATGGACGATTCCACTGTGGAATGGGCCGAAAGTAGATATAACGAATGCAAAGAAAAATTAATTCCATATTTAAAAAAGGTAAGTTCTAATAATTATTTTAGATTTAACTTGAAAATTGTTATACATATTGGGGTAAAAAAATCTTAAATGAGTTGTATTTGTTAAGCATTTTCTTAACAATTAAAACTAATAAATGAACTGTAGGGAACTTGTAATGTCTCTTGCAGTTCTTTTATGGATATTTATTTATATTTCTCTGCTTAAATATGACCATAGTAACATATTGATTAAATTATCAGATTGAAGAATGCAGAAATGCTTTGAAACTGTGTTGGCTTGTTGTGTGAAAAGAATTTAACAAGCATTTTATTAATTTTAATGTTTTTCATAATATTTTAAAACTAGTTTTAATTTCTGAAGTAGGTTAGTAAAAATTTAAAAACTATATGTAACATTCATATTCACCTAGAGCTAAAGTGGATCACGTCCAATTTTCTCACTTTTAGCAAAACTTTGGTTAAGGTTAACTGACATTGGTGGCTTCTCGAATTGGTTCAGCAGATATATTTACAATACCTTAAATTAACCAAAATTTAAGTTATGATTCCATTCAATGCGAAATCAACATTGCTATAGGAATTCAGTGATTTTCATTGCAATTATATATATATATATATATATATATATAATATATATATATATATATATATATATATATAATATAAATATATATATATTATATATATATATATATATATATATATATATATAATATATATATATATATATATTATATATATATTATTATATATATAAGATATATGGTGTGTGTGGAAATGCAAAGTTTGTGAAGTAAAGAAATGTCAATAGTGATGGTTGGAATAAAGAGGTTGATGCAAGTGGTTTTGAAAGTAAAATGGATTCATGGTTGATTGTGTATCAGAAATATATAAGAGAAAAAAGGGAAGACTAGAAGTTGCGTACGTAGGAGGAAAAGAAAAGGTAAATGAACAGTTTGGAAACCTGGATGAATGAGGGAATAGAAAGCTCTTCTGGAAGGAGGTACGAAAGGTTAAGAATGAGAGAGTAAGGTTAATCTTCATAGAATAATGAATAGGAATGGTACTTTCGTGACTGATGAAATGAATGTGCGGAGAAGTGTTTGAGGAACACTTCGAAAATATGCATAACAATGGCAGTAATGAAGAGGTGATAGTGAATACGTGTGGGTTTGATAGTGTAAGAAGAAATAGGTATTTTGGAGATGAGGTGATAGGTATAGTGAATAAGTTAAGAATGGTAAATCTGCACGTATTGATGGAATTGCTTGATACGGAAGTTGTGCAAGAAGCATTAATGAAGGGTATAGTTCTGAAGGATGGCAGTAATAGTACCCATATATAAGGGTAACTGGGAGAAGGGGAATTAATTGTGTTGTAGGGAAGATATATGCTATTATTTTGGTTGAAAGAGAGCTTCGATTGACTGAAGGGCTGATTGGTGAAGAACAATGTGCATTTAGAAGGGATAAAGGATGTGTTGATCAAATTTTCACATTTAAACAAATTTTTGAAAAAATGACAAGAAAAAACAATTGTATTTAGGTTTTATGGACTTGCAACAGGCGCTTGACAGGATTAATAGGGAAGCTCTTTGACAGTTGTTTGCTATATATAGTGTTTTTGGTAGGCTTAGGAATCAAAATTTGTTTGACGATATTGAAGTGTGTGTAAGAATAAATGGAGTTGAAAGTGAATGGTTTAATGGAGTGAGGCAGGGATATGTTGTCTCGGCTCTTTAATTGTATATGGATGGGATAATGTGAAAGATTAGAGGTAGGGGTGGTAAGGGAAGGTGTTAGACTAATGGAGAATGGAAGAGAGTGAATGGGCCTTGCTTATTGCATGCAGATGATCTGGTTTTGTGTGGCGAATCTGAAGAGGATTGGTAGAGGGGGTTTGAAAGTAAATGCAGAGTAGAAAGTAATTTGATGGTGGTGAGTGACTAGAATCAGCGGTGTGAAGCAATGTTGGATGATGAGCAATTGAAACAAGTTTGAGAGTTTAAGACCGTTTTCGTTTGTCATTTGTGCTTACGCACAAGAAGAGTTGCTTATACAGTTTTAGCACAAGTTTTGTGCAAAATTGACCACGCCGGTTTACGAGATTTACTTTTGTTTACAAACAATTGGAATCCACTGTTGTGATGGAACCCAGCGATTTGGAATAAACAGAAATAAAAAAAAAATGGTTTATATTAGAAATAACTGATCATCGATTGGAAGAAATTGGATTTAAAGCTAATTTTATTGAATGGAACATTAATAATTCAAACTTGCCTACGTCACGTAGTGAAAACCTCATCATTTGATTTCTTTACAAATATATCAAACGGGGAAAAAATATGAATACCACACAAATATTTGGCACAATCTTATTATTTTTAAAGGCATTATTCATAAACCTTCCTTATTCATTGTAATAAAAAAAAAATACCATTTTTGTTTGTATTTTTTCGTAAGAACGTCTTAAATTCAGTAAGCACTTGAAATGACAACCTTACAGAAATAAGGAAATTACTTACGATTTTTCGCTACGTTTGACAAAAATGAACTCAAACTCGAGCATTCTTTACTTAGTGGATATAAAGCCTGGGAGACCGAAGAAACAGTGGATTGAGTCGGTGAAGGAATGTCTGAAAGAAAGGAATGAGAGTTTGGCAGAGGCCAGTAGAAATGGGCATCATAGGAGTGAAGGGGTGTGGTTGTGGGCCTGGCCCAGGGAATGAATCGCACATTAACAAGATACTATAATGAGAGTCCGTCACGATCTTCCTAAGGCGTGGTTTTTTTTTTTTTTTTTTTTTTTTTTTTTTTTTTTTTTTTTTTTTTTTTTTTTTTTTTTTTTTTTTTTTTTTTTTTTTTTTCTTTTTTTTTTTTTTTTTTTTTTTTTTTTTTTTTTTTTTTTTTTTTTTTTTTTTTTTTTTTTTTTTTTTTTTTTTTTTTTTTTTTTTTTTTTTTTTTTTTTTTTTTTTTTTTTTTTTTTTTTTTTTTTTTTTTTTTTTTTTTTTTTTTTTTTTTTTTTTTTTTTTTTTTTTTTTTTTTTTTTTTTTTTTTTTTTTTTTTTTTTTTTTTTTTTTTTTTTTTTTTTTTTCTTTTTTTTTCTTTTTTTTTTTTTCTTTTTCTTTTTTTTTTTCTTCCAAACAAAAATTTGTTTTTTTTCAAATTTTTTTTTCACATAGGTGATTTATGAATCCCCAGTAAAGATATAATGTTTATGCCTTGCCGGGTTTAAATTTGGAAGAACCAATTTTAAACAGACTCTATTCTTTGTTATTCTTCCGATTTGTCCGATCGGTTTCAATAGGTAACC
>JABUQX010061917.1:0-20000 GCA_015478945.1 Trachelipus rathkii
TCCGCAGTAACTATGTTGTAGTTGGTTTCATCTGATCTATTGATTTCTATTGATTCATGTCATATTTTGTTTAAAACACAAAACTTTCATTTAATTTTGTTTTATATGCTTTATATATATGCTTTAAACAGTTTGTTTTTTACTAAATTTTACGTTCATATTTATAACTTAAGAAATTTGTGTTTTTACACACCAAACCTGTAAATTCGTAATTCAAATTCCTGCTCATCCCTACCCCTCCCTACCCAACCTGATATTTTAAATTTAACATGTAATATTAACAAAATTTTTATCATAACCTTTGGGTCTAATTATCATTCTGATTTAATGATATATGCTAACATCCACAACTAGTTTTCACATCAAATAATTGCTAACGAGTCATAATCAGAACTAAGAGCTATAATGTACAACGACAAACCTAACACACCTAAAACACGAATAAACTAACATATTTTATAGATACATTTTACATTAACATAGTATTTAACAAA
The DNA here is from genome assembly GCA_015478945.1 of Trachelipus rathkii. Lineage (NCBI taxonomy): Eukaryota > Metazoa > Arthropoda > Malacostraca > Isopoda > Trachelipodidae > Trachelipus > Trachelipus rathkii. The sequence goes on from JABUQX010061917.1 coordinate 495, forward strand.
AAATTTTTATCAATATGAGACCTTGTGTACACCTCCATCGCTCTACTGATAATGAAACTTCGAATATTATTAACGTAACAATATTTTCACATCATATATAGCAAATACATAGGATCAGCTGAACTAACGAATATAATGTACATGAAAAACCTAGCATACCTTAGCTCGAATAAACGCTAACAATACAAAGTTTCCATACTTAACGAACATTAAAGTACTACAATGCCATACAAGGAACGACACAGGCGCGAAACCCTGATGTAAATATTCTTTTAATAAATCAGTAAACTGCACTGATTGTTTATTTATTTATTTATTTTTCAATTTTTTGTAAATTTCAATCTTTTAAAACTTTAATATTTTAAAATCTTTATTTATTTTTTATTTAAAATCTTCAAACTTTTTGTTCTTAAAAAACTTTTATTTAAGTAACTTTTTGTTTTTAAAATAATTTTATTTAATTTAAATTTTATTTCTTTAAAAAATTTTATTTTAAAAAAAAACTTTTAACTTTTAATTTTATCTTCTTTAAAACATTTCATTTTTAAAAACTTTAATTTTTATTTTATTTCTTACACTTTTTTTTTTTCTCTCTCGATTTTTTTTTTTTTCTGTTAAGAAAGTACAAAATTTTACATTTTATAACATTACACTAAAACAGTAAATCAGTAAATCAAACCACCAGTCTCCATCCTCCCAAACCCATCCATGATCTATAGATCTAGATCTATCGGATAACAGCTGACTAACAAATGTTTTATCCCATTGTTAAATGTTCAACCACGAAAACATAACATACTTATCACACAACAGCCGAACGAATAAACAGCCACACTAGCATCTTAACCAATAAAGTTTACATGGGGGGGAAGTAAAGCAAGTTTTATTTTTATAACATATAATTTTCAATGAAAAGAGCATTAAATAAATACATCAAAACATAGTTTTATTTTTATACATATTAATTCATCTAATCAAGGGACAGAGGATTCTGCATGAAATTGAGCAAGTTCGATATATTTCTTCCAGAGATTCAACACGCTTTGAAAAGGAGTTAGTTATTAGAATACCCTCCCGCTTAACAGCTAAATTCCAGTGTCTTTCGCATACCAGGTTCCACTAGCACGTATTCTCTCGTTCCAGAGAGAAGTAAACGTATCCAGGCTGATAGTTGTTAACGCACCTGTATCTCTCATTAACTCATCGGTACATACCGCACATGTTTCAATGTAAAATACTCATAGCTTACCCGTGAGCTATATGAATTCAAGTCCTCTCGAGTTTGTCGACATCTTTAAGATGAGACGTTAATTCGTTTTTCATTTTTTTAAACCAAAGCTGTAATATTTTCTCCAAATGATTGGATACATGAAACCTCATACACATACGCGCGATGTTGACCCCGCATCGATGGGTTTTCCATACGTTGGCAGAAAAAAAATTTTTTTGTTGGCCAGTAAATTATCAGATATGGTGAAAAAAACCTCTATTCTATTATAACCTCTCACACTGTCACCTCTGATAGATATTTCAACTGGATGTCGATCTCAGATGCACAACACCTACTTAGCCTCTACCCATGCTGCTGCGATGTCGAAAATCTTGATGAATTCTTCAACCGCATCGCAACAAAGGTCTATATTTTGCACCGTTCCGAATGGAATTACAGGTAAAAAATTATTTTCGCTCTCATTCGTTTCACGATAATAATATAATAATGCCACAACTCCTCGGATAAGTAATTTTACGAAGGTCCTTGTAAAGATATCACTAACGAGCTTAGGAGCCGAGTGAGATGTCATCATACCAGCACAGCGAAAAATGTCTTACTGACGAAAATCGTGTGTATAAACAGACTCAAAAGGTAATGAGATTCTTTCTTTCGACCAATCAGAAGAAAGTAAACAAGTATATGACGGACGAACGAACCATATTGGTTCAAATAATACCATGTACAAGCGCTATACCCTAATCGTTTTCTGTTCGTGTATGTATTTTCACTATCAGGTTTTACAGTCGATTCATTTTCTGTTCGTATTTGTATTTTCAAACCCCGGCCTTACGAGCAATTCGTTTCACTTTTGTATCTGTATTTCCTGTTTCATTAGAGTTATTAGATACAAGTCGAGAAATTGTTCAAACTCCTCCCATTTTTCGAAACATTAAGCAATACCTATGATTCTTGTTTGATTCATTTTCGAAACATTATGCATTACATTTGATTCTTGTTTGTACAACGGTCAACAATAACAAATTATTCACAACATTTTATGTTTTTGCTATGTCTTTATGTTTTATAACCATTGCATAGTATTTTTTAAAAAAAACTAACAAAAATTTATCATTGACATAACCTATCTATCATACTAATCAATGTAAATGCTAATTTATACAGGGTTGTCAAATTATCTAAACATTGATCAACGAGTATACGCTAAAGTGGACAAAGCTTTTCACCTTAATAAAGCTAACATAGCATCTTCTGAACTGGTAATATAATGTACAACAACAAACCTAACACACCTTATCTATCATACTAATCAATGAATAAATGCTAATCTATACAGGGTTGTCAAATTATCTATACATTGATCAACGAGTATACGCTAAACGAAAAGCTTTCAACTTAATAAAGCTAAACATAGCATCTTCTGCACTGGAATATAATGTCAACAACAAACCTAAAACACTTAACACGAATAAACTTGTTACGTTAACAAAGTTCCACACTTACCACCAGTGAATGTAACTAACATATCATACAAAACGACCTATGCATACTTTGTCAAGCAATATCTCTAACGTAGACCGCACCCTATTTCACACTTTTTACAGAACATGATCTCTAACATATCATGTTATTTTACAGTAACAATAGTAACATTTAACAAAAAGTTTATCATAACCTAACTATTTATATACTGCACCAGCTAATATATGCTAACGTAACAAAAGTTTTCACATCAAATAAAAGCTAACATATTAGACGCACTGAACTAAGAATTAACTATATGTACATCCCCCAAAACCAACACAGCTTAAATACGATAAACAGTTAACTTAACAAAGTTTTACTTAAACAACAGTAAATTAAACTAAATTGCATCGGAACGTACCCATATCCACACTTTTTTTCAAACATATCTCCTAACATATCAGTTATTTTTTACATTAACATAGTAACATTTACCAACTAATTTACCATAACCTAACTAATTATCATTCTGGCAACCGAATATCTGATGACGTTAATAAAGTTTTCTCAAATAAAGCTAACATATCATAGCCTGAACTAAGAATATAACGCACAATGACAAAACCTAACATACCTTACGCTCGAATAAACTGCTAACAATAACAAAGTTCCATACTTAACAACAGTAAAGTAACTAACAATGCATACAGAACGAACAGGTACGAAGCTGATGTGGTTCCTGTTTCACTAGAGTTATCAGATACAGGTCGAGAAATTGTTCAAACTCCTCCCACTTTTCGAAACATTACGCAATACCTATGATTCTTGTTTGGTTCGTTTCGAAGCATTAAGCTATACATTTGATTCTTGTTTGTCACAGGGTCAACATAACAAATTTATTAAAAACATTTTATGTTTTTGCTAATGTCTTTATGTTTTATAACATTAGCATAGTAATTTATTAAGAAAACCTAACAAAAATTTATCATGACATAACCTATCTATCATACTAATCAATGAATAAATGCTAATCAATACAGGGTTGTCAAATTATCTCAGACAGAAAACCAATGGTAAAATATTCACCCAAAAAAGTTCACCGAATCAAATTCAAAATCAAAAATACTTAGAAGCTATAATTATTAAATATATTTAAATGTATCAGATAACACACAAATTAACTCAGTTCCCCAGAGATCCAGGGAAAAATGGCAGACAGGCAAAGTGTTTCGGACAAACTTGAGATCCCGCTGCGGATGTTTACAAAATAAATAATGAATTTAGAAAATAAAACCTTTGGCAAAATGAAATTTGTACATAGTAAAGTTATATTTATTTTACATAACTAATTTGGAACTATTAAAATCATCATATATTTTTAACATAAAATACATCAATACTCAATTAATCATGGATAGCCATAATGATTTCAAATTTGCCACTTCCTTTGCCTGCCAAGCTGCAAATGATACACAATAAACTCATTAGGGTCAAAGCAGACAGTAATTTAATAAATTTGCATAAGGTAAATTATATAGTGATATTGTGCCCGTTTAATTTAATAGTAATTGCAGCCTTTTCATAACAAAATACAACCAAAAGAGGGCTTTGAGAAAACTAAACTATGTATATATATGAACCAATAGGGGGTTTGAGTTTGAAATTTTAATTTTAATAACTAGATCTCAAGTTTAGATCAACAAATGAAAATGAAAATACAAATTGCATTTTCTTACCCTGGTTGGAATCTTTTCATTGCGATCTTTTTCTCCGATGGGATTTCTTTTGCCTGCCTTCACCAAATGCCCCAGACCTCCAGAGACAGAGTTTTTCTATTCAACTTCTCTTAAATCAACCACATTGGGAATGGGCCTCAGTAGATAGATTTTTATCATCACAACATAAAAAAAAATATGAAGAATATTAATATAAATTCCGACCATTAATGTAAAGTGGGGCAAGATGGTAATCACTTATAAAACCTTTTTGGTGAAAGGTAAACAGCAGAGCTTAAAGGCAGAGCTCGTAAAAAGGCAGCTTGAATAAGGCAGAGAGCTAGATCGAGCGAACTAATTTAAACCTTAAGCTTCTTAGGTTATCATATAGGTGGCATGGGAAATTTAAGTTATTTTCTATACCAACCGAGAAATGCAATTTATAACTATAGAATTCCATAGTTTAATTTCCCCTATATTAAAATTATTTCATAAAGTAAATTACATTAAATATTCAAGTACATATTTTGTACATTGCCCCCACCAATTTAAAATTTATGCTTTATGTATATACATAAATTTTAAATAAATGTACTGCATTATTAATACATATATAATTAAGAATAATAATAATAATAATAATAATATTATAATTAATAATAATAATAATAATAATAATAATAATAATAATAATAATAATAATAATAATAATGATAATAAATAATAAGTCATTGAGTATACTGTAGACTACTGTGTGTATGTTTGATTTACAGTATATCATACCATTAATAATTACAATTGTTGCTAACATTGCAACACAATATATACACAAAACACAAAATTTTACATTAAATTATCTTTACATATCTGCTTATTAATTTCTTGACATCTTATTGCTGATTTCCTTTTGATTTTACATTCCTCCTCCTTCTCCTTTACCAGAATGTCATTTTCTTTACTATTTAGTTCTTCATCAACAATAGCATTTTTCATTAACATTACAATATCACTTGCATGTCTTCTTATCTTTTCCCCTGATGATTTTTTAACACACACTGCAACTGTCTCTCCTAAAGAGTTTATTTCAACATCATCTATTATGCCCATAGAAAAAAAGTATGGTTTACAAAATGGTTGCTTTATTGCAACTAAGTCACCCTTTTCAAGTCTCTCATGTTTTTTAAATTTATACCTAAACTTTTTATCTGTGCTTATTTCTTTAAGGTTCTGCAAAAATTCATTATAATATAGCTCATTTAATCTTTTTCTTACCTTTCTAAAAGTTTCATACTTTTTATTCAAAAATTCTAATCTATTCTCAGATGGTAACCAAGAGGATTCTACATCTTCAGTAATATGAAGATGGGGAGCTATTATTAAATTAGGAACATCATACCCTTTCAGCAACAGTTCTGGTGTAATAACTGAGGGGACAAATGGGTCTTCATCAGGATTTCTCAAAGTAGTTTTAAAAGCAATTGGCCTTTTATTAATAAGCATATTACACTCCTTGACCAGTAAATAAAATTGATTATAAGGTAGAATATTTTTAGAAATTGAACTATAAATTGTATTTTTTACCAACTTTACCATAGACTCTACAGTACCTCCTAAGAAACTAGCTCCAGATGGGTAAGGTGAAAACTCTAATATTTTAATATTTCTTTCTTTAAGAAAGTTTAAAACTTCAACATCCTTCAGAAATTCTTTTATAATTTTCATAGAGCTAATTATGGATGTACCTTCATCACTCAATATTTTCTGAGGTTGACCCCATTCAAACACATGTATTTGAAAAGCTCTCAAAAAGGATTCAGTATCAACACTATTACATACTATAAGGTTAACTGCTCTTGACCAGAAACATGTCAAAATTAATATGTAAACCTTTACAGTTGCTTTATTATCATTTTTTACTAAAAAAGGACCAATATGATCCAATGCTAGTTCTCTAAATGGAACCTCCAATGGATTTATACGGTAATCCTTAAAAGAATTTTGATTCAAATTTATACTTCTTCCATACAATTTTTTGCACATTATGCAAGATTTTATAATTCTTTTTATTGCACTATAACTAGAAGTGATATAAAACTCTTTTCTAAGAACAGACAATAATTTATAAATTCCAGAATGTTTTAACTTAATATGTTGCTCCATAACTATAATTTTTGTTAATGAACAATTTTTTGACATTAATATTGGACATTTAATTGTAAATTTTGCATTCAAAGTGTCCAATTTACTTTTAACTCTTATTAAGCCTTTATTGTCTACAAATAAATTTAACTGAGCTACCAATGGTGGCTCTGCAACAGATAAAGGATTTTTAAAATATGAAACAACATCTGGGAATGATTGAGCTTGAGCCTGTCTTATAACTACACTACAGCTATCTGAGTACAAACACTGGGAATCAAGTGCTAAGGATGGAAATAAATGGGGTTTTAATATATGTACTCTTACCATCAACTTATGAATAAATAGCCTAACAAAATGCATTATTTTACATAATTTTTTAAAAGAAGATGTTTTGTCAAGAGAAATTATGGGCTGAACAACATCATTTGGCAAAGTGTTAACATAATAAATATCAGTATTATATAAATTGCCAGGAACCACAAGAGTATATTCTTGGGGTAGATCACCAAAGTTAGGCCCTGAAAAATAATTACTACTACTAAGTACCTTAGCTGAAATAGCACGTGTAACACAGTCAGCTGGATTTATTTTACCACCTATATGATAAAAATGAACAGTTTTTTTCTCACATAATTCTACAATAATATTCAGTAAATTATTTATTATATTACCCTTTCTTTCAATTTTATCATGTTTTATGCATCTTTTTATCAACCAATTTAGGACTATAGTAGAATCAGTATATAAATGCAGAGTATTAATACCAACAGGGCAAAATGCAGTTGTTAAGTCTTGATATACATCCATTATACACTGAACACCCAACCTAACAGCACTCAGTTCTAAAACAGGGATGGTTTTATCAGTACTCTTCTTTGGGATAATTTTATTTTTTGCTGAAAGAAATTTTACCTCATTACCTGATACTGATCTTAAATACAAGACAACACCTATTAAATCCCTACTAGCATCAACAAATCCAATAAGGTCATAAAAATCTGAGCGTTCTCCCAAGTACCTAGGAATTACAGGAAACTTACTTGCATTGTACTGTTTGCATATTTTTATCCATTCTTTTATCATACTTTCTTCCAAATTACTATCCCATGAGATGGATTTATTATTTTGTAATTCATTTAAAAATAGCTTGGCCCTATTTTTTGTAGGCAAATAAATTCCTAGTGGATCATATATACCATTAATAGAAGCAAGAATAGTTCTTAATGTATTTGCTTTATCATTCAAGAATGTAAAATTTATTTCTAAACTGTCCCTTTCTCTATTCCATAATAAACCAAGCAGTTTAACAGTACTTGAAAGTTTTTCATTCTCTTGCTCATCAATATAGGCCTGCAAATCAGGAAGGTTGGTTGCAAATTGTTGCAAACAAAATCCAAACTCACTAAATATACCCTGACTTTTATGGTAAGTCAGCCACACATCACATTCATAAGAGGAGGTGTATGCTAAATTATCCATATAAGCTAATGAATAAAGAGACTTTCTCATATCAATTTCAAAGCTGTCATACAAGTCAACATGCAAAATCAAAATTATATATAATGCCACCATTAATACACTTGGTGAAAATCTCATACCAAAAGGCAACCTCAGAAACTTATATGCAATGACATCTAAATCTTTACTTTTTATATCTTTAAACCATAGAAAATAAAGCTTCTCAGTAAATTCCTCATGGAGCCTAATCATATGAAAGGCCTTCACCAAATCATATACAATTAAATATTTATCAAACCTCATAAGAGTTATAGCAGTAGGAATAGATTTATTAAGGTTAGGTCCAGGTAGAGATACCTGGTTGTGAGAAAGATTTCCCTTTCCCTTTTCACACAAATTGGACATATAAACTATTCTGCATTTGGTACTTTGGGTGTTGACTCTAAACACAGCTTTATGTGCCAAAAATGATACTTTATTATTGTTCTTAAGATTATTTAAATTATTTACTTTTTCAATAATACCAGCCCTAACCTGATCTTGTATCACTTGGTCATATTGTAATAATTTATCAAAATCATGCTCTAAACTTTTATACACTGATTTTAAAATTCCTAGTGCTAAGAAAAAATTATTTGGTAATTGAGCAATTATTTTTTCATTAAAAAGTGCTGGCATTATTAAGCGACCATCAGAATGTCTTTCAGTATTATTTATAAGATAATAAATTAATTCTTTATCTTTATTTGAAAACCTCTCTCTCTTATCACCATATTCAATATCCAAACAGTCATTTAAAAGCATGTCATCCATTTTTGGGTCATCATAATTAGTATATAGAGCATTGGTTTCATTTAAATAATCCAATTCATAACTCTCATTCAAATTTATACCTACTTTTAAGTTCTCAGCCTCTTGTCAAATACTTTCATCCTTCTTAATGTACTTTTCTAGTCCATCAAAGCATTCTACATATTTGTCCAATAAACTAAGATATTTAACATTACTCTGCAAAACAGTTAAATCACCACCCAACATAAATCCAAGAGAAGTATAATATAATAAAGAAAGATTATTTTTTCTTCCAAAACTACATGAGTGTACAGGTAGTACATACAGCTCATTTATTCCAAGCAAAATATCCACATCCTCTCTCTCTTCAATCAGTTTGTCTGCCAAAGCAAAGTTATGGTCTTTAAACCTATCAACTATAGCATTTAAATTTTGAATACTGATTTTAGACCTTATTTCAGGTACTACAATAGCTGGTATGTTATTTAATTTATTATTAATATTTAACTTTAACTGCACCACAAATGTCCTATAAAGTTGACTTGAATTGAAACCATTTACCTTAATTACTATATTTTTTTCAAGTACAACATATTTAAATCTTTTCAAGCTATTAAGTGCAATAAATGTACTCATAGAAGCTGAATCATATATTATTCTAGCACACTTGTCTTCTATAAGAGCAGAAAAGGTAGGAACTATTATATTCTGTGGGTTCTTTGTTAACATGCAATTAACCTCTAAAATTTCATCTATATTGGAAACATGTTCTAATTCTATTGGATTTACATTAACTTTAACTTCTTTAGTTTGGGAATCATTTTTTAAAGGCAATTTCTCCTTAGTGTCATCATTAACAGTCTTTTGTTTTTTAATGCATAAAAATTCAGCATGAAAATAATTACAGTTCTTACATTTACGAGAGAATTTACTCCTACAATTTTTATAATAGTGAAAAGGCTTTCCACACTTCGTACAACCTTTAAATTCTATGATTTTCTTAAATTTATCCTGAGGGCTTTTAAATTTAGGACAACTCCAAATTCTATGATTTTGCCAGTCATTACTTTCTGCCAGCTGACAAAGCCAACAGCCCTTATTAATATCAACTTTAACCTTTTTATCATTAGCAGTATGAGCAGCAAGAGCAATAGTGTCTTTAACTTCTTTGACAATGTTTGAACTTTTTGTATCATTAACACTATTATTGGAAACATTTTTAATTTCACCTATCCTATTAATCATCTCACAAGAATTTTCCAAAATTTCATTTAATGATGGTTTAGACTTATTTACTATACCTATATAAATATTTTTATACTTATCACCTAAACTTTTCCAAATAAAGTACTGAGCAAATAAATCACCATCTATCTTTAATCTATTCATCTGAGCAATTAAAGTTTTTGTTTCACTAAACCAATGATAAGGGTTTTTAGGATTAAATTTTAAATTTACCATTTTATCAATAACACAATATATTTGTTGTATTTTATCAGAAAAAAAGTTAACTAATAATGACTTTGCAGTTTCATACTCTGTACCATTAATGTCTACCGATTCTATAATTTCACGAGCTGGACCCGATACTTGTCTAAGTAAATAACCATATTTTTCAAAGGAAGTATAGTTATATTTATTAATATAAGATTCAAAAGATGTCATAAATTTTTCAAAATTTTCTGATTCTCCTTTAAAGGTTGGGAGCTCTATATGGGGTAATTTTACTTTAGGATTTGTATTTACATCACTAGACACAGTAGTTAAAGATTTTAAAGAAGTTTTTAAATTAGCTAACATAAGTAAAATTTTGTCAACATAATTTTCGCACAGTGAAGATTGTTTATTATAATCTTCATCTGTCCATAAATCTTTCTGTAGCATATAAACTTCTATCTCATTATCAAACCCTTTAATTATATCTAGTAAGCTTTCCAACTTAGTAATGAACATCATAAAGTCAGCTTGAGTTTGTGGTGGATTTGTTTCTATATATGATATAGTTTTAGTTACAGAGGAACGTTTATTTCCTCTTTGCCTAACTTTAACCTTTATGTCACCATCTGCCTCAGCAGTTGAGGTATTTAATTCACCATCTAATTTTTTAGAGTGCTCATCAAATCTTTTGTCAAACAACATTATAAATGTAACAGGTATATAAATAAACTAAATAATTAATTAAGGAATTTAACTGGAAAAATTTACGATATTCAAATTTTAAATCAAATTCAAAATCAAAAATACTCGGAAGCTATAATTATTAAATATATTTAAATGTATCAAATAACACACAAATTAACTCAGTCCCCAAGAGGTCCAGGGAGAAATGGCAGACAGGCAAAGTGTTTCGGGCAAACTTGAGATCCCGCTGGGGATGCCATTTACAAAATAAATAATGAATTTAGAAAATAAAACCTTTGGCAAAATGAAATTTGTACATAGTAAAGTTATATTTATTTTACATAACTAATTTGGAACTATTAAACTATTAAAATCATCATATATTTTTAACATAAAATATTAATACTTATTAATTAATCATGGATAGCCAGCCAAAAGAATCCCAAATTTGCCACTTCCTTTGCCTGCCAAGCTGCAAATGATACACAATAAACTTATTAGGTTCAAAGCAGACAGTAATTTCATAAATGTCATAAATTAAATTATATAGTAATATTGTGCCCGTTTATTTTAATAGTAATTGCAGCTTTTTCATAACAAAATACAACTAAAGAGGGCCTTGAGAAAACTAAACTATGTATATATATGAACCAATAGGTTTGAAATTAAATTTTAATAACTAGATCTCAAGTTTAGATCAACAAATGAAAATGAAAATACAAAATTGCATTTCTTACCTGGTTGGAATCTTTCCATTGTGATCTTTTCCGATGGATTTCTTTTGCCTGCCTTCACCAAATGCCCCAGACCTCCAGAGGATAGAATTGTTATTCAAACTTCATCAATACTGGGATGGATCTCGTACATTAATTTTCACCATCACAACATAAAAAAATATGAAGATTATTAATATAAATTTCAACCAATAATGTAAAGTGGGGCAAGATGGTAATAGGTACGCAGCATGAAGCTTTTTAAAGGTAGAGCTCGAAAAGGCATGCTTAAATAAGGCAGAAGAGCTAATATCGATCGAACTAATGTTCAAACCTTAAGCTTTCTTAGGCTTATCATATCGTTGGCAATGGAGGAAATTTAAAGTCATTTTCTATACTAAACCAGAATGCCAATTTATAACTTAGACATTCCATAGTTTCTAATTTTCCAATAAATTAAAATCATTAAATTTAAAGTAAATATTCAAGTACATATTTGTACATATATATATATTATAATATAATTATATATATCGATATATATATAATATATATATTATATATATTAAATATATATATATATATTATATATATATGTATAATATATATCATTATATTTATTTTTATATATATATATATTATATATATATATATGTATATATATATTATATTAATATATTATACTATATATATATATATTTATATATATATATATATATATATATATATTATATATATATATTATAATATATATATAATTATAATATATATAAATATATATATTTTATATTAATATAATATATAATATTATATTATGTATAATATAATATATATTTATATATTATATATATATTATTAATATATATATTTAATATATTTATATATATATTATAAAATTATATATATTATCATCGGCATTTCTAATCTTTCAGTTTTGGTAATATCTACAGCAATAATATAATATAATAATCTTTATATTATATATAATATATATATATATATATATTATTATATATATTTTTATATATTATATATATGTATTAATATATTATAATATATATATATTATATATATATATATTATATATATAATATATATAATATAAATATAGTTTAAATATATATATAATTTATTATAATATATATATATATAATTATCCCCGATGTACTTCCGGTTCCTGCTCGCGAAAGAAATTGGAGACTTTCAGGTGTTGCTTGAGGATGTTTCCAATGCAGAAATGTTAGCGAAGAGCACTCTACAATTATGCGTTCCGTAGCGATGTCTTCTAATGGTGGTATTGTGTACCTTGTCTCTCAGGTCACCGAACTTAAACTACTTTCGATTCTGTGTCTGGAAATCATCAAAAAGCAGTATGTTAGTTTTCTCTTTGAACAATTGCAGATTGCAACACCCAGATTGTCAGGTGCTGATCAACAATCAAGAAATAGAAAACACTCATTAGAGTTTGAATGAATTCGTAAACTTAAAGCAAAAGGGAGTATATTGTTGTGTCCAGAAATGCATTGACAGCAAATTTTGAAACATCTTCTTGTAACACATCGTACGTTATAATTTTGCCTTCTTACGATAAATTCAACTGTCATTTATTACTAAAAATCAAATACTCAAGCGGGGTCACGGCTTGTGCATTTAATATGTTCTACATTGTATTACGTCACATAGTGTCAGGGAGTGGCAGATTGAAATAGAACACGAATACACCACGTGTACCCCATAAAGAACACTAACTTCATCTCGCAAACAGCTCATCTGCAACATGATACGAGACAATTTTCCAGACTACTCTGTACTGGGTTTTTTTTTTTTTTATTTTCCCTTACATTTTGTACCATAAGTTTTGATCACCCTTATTATTATATACATATATATATAATTGTATATATATATATATATAAATATTATATATAAATATTACTACTATATATATATTATTTTAATATTATATAAAGAAAGACTATAATGAGAGGTAATGATTAACTGCCCTTCTCTGGTTGCCATCGCATGTTGCGCAGTGAGGACAATTGCCCGGTGCTATACATACTGAGGTCCGATCCTCGGATCAATCCCATAAGTTGTGATTCAAGAACAAGTTATAAATGCTAACCGAGTTCCCGTCAAGTGCGACATCACAAGTTGTCCAAGCCCAAAAACTATCTCTAGTTCTTTATTATTTTTTAATTAGAATGTAAATAATGCATAATATTCTCAATTACTGAAGATGTTAAAGAAAGACATTATAAAATTATAAGATATAAGATATAATATATAATATATTTTTATATTATATATATATATTTATATATATATATAATATATATAGTATATATTATATATTTATAATATATATTTATATAATATATATATATATATATAATCAAATATATATATTTTTAGTAATATATATATTTAATATTATATATATATATTTATTATATTATAATTTTTATAATATTATATTAATATATATATTATATATATTATATATATATATATATATATATATATATTATATTAATATAACATATATATATATATATATTATTATTATATATTATATATATTAATATATATACTATATTATATATTATATATATATATATTATATAATTCTTAGAAAAAGTCGACTAATTATATGCACACAAAATCGCTTAATTAAGATTGTTGGATGTAGAAATAGTAGTTGAGTTTCCCTTAATTTGAATGAACATCTAAGGAAAAAAGTTACATTTGGTGGTCAGGTTTATATTAAATGTCGCGAACTATTTTTAACTGAATACTATTTTATTTTCTTCTTTTTCTTCGACTATACATTGAGGTACTATTAATTTAATCCATTAATTTTTGTTTTGTTGTTTTTAAGTATATACTATAATATAAACATTATTATATATATATATATTCATTATGATATATATAATATAATTATATATATATATTATAATATATTATATATATATATATATTATTATATTAAATTAATATGTGTAATATATATATATATATATTTATATATATATATATATATTATATATATATATTATATATATATATATATACTATATTTATATATATATTATATATATATAATTATATATATATATACTTTATATATATATATCTATATATATATATATATGATATAATATTTATATATATATATATATAGTACATATAATATATATATTATATATATTATTATAATAATTATATATATATATATATATATTATATATATATATATATATATAAACCAATATATATATATATATATATATTATAATTATTATTATATTATATAAATATATATTAAGTATTTAATATTATATATATATTTATTTTTATTATATATATATATTACATTTAATCTACTATATATATATATATATATATATATATTTTATATATATTATATACTATATTTATTATATATAATATATTATATATATATATATATATATATATATATATAATATATATATATATATTAATACCAAATTTACAATCTATCTTACTGAAAGCAATTTTTTTTTTTCTAAATTTACCTGGAAGTATTAATTACACAGAACTGCAAAATTTAACTTTTGCAAAATTGTCCTTCACTCATTTTCTAGGTGTTTTTTATTTATGGATTGTTGGTCCTGATTTTCAAAATATGATATCTCAGTTTTTTTCCATCCGTAAGCTATTTTACAAAGGAGTTTAAAGTTTTAAAAACGAACAAAATTGCAAATATTTGATTAGTAAATTATTTCTAACGCTTATAATTGAATACGAGTACAAAATGTGTGAATAAAATGTCAGAAGCATAATATCATTTAAAATCTGTCTAAGTCTTCATATATCGATTAATGTTTTCGTCGATGGATCTTTTGGAACTTTTCCCCATGTGCTCGTTATGTGGATTGTCCCTTTTTAGCATCCAGCAGTAATTGACTATCATGCTGACATTCAATCTCCCATCGTCTTTCCATTTCCTTTATACCTTGGTGAAATCGTTCACCTTGTTCTTCACTCAGAGCTCCTAGGTTGTTTGGAAAGTATATTCCAGATGTCAGGGTAAAAATAAACTTTATGCTCATGTTTGCAACCCAAGTCTTTAAACGCTCTTCATATTTTCAACAATATATTTGTAATTTGGATTTATCTTATTTAAAAGGATGTTTTTCACAACGTCTTTGAATGCTTTCCAAGTTTGTTTTTCTGTTTCTCCCATCTTTTTTCACGTGCGCCATCTTTCATAAGTTTTCTAATGTCTGGACCGACAAGCGCTCCTTCCTTTAGCTTGCCTTCTGACAAATTAGGAAACTTGGTACAAAGATATTTAAAACGCCCTCCATCTTTGGTGGGCTTTCACGCATACTGTTTCATCAATCCTAATTTTATGTGAAGTGGGGAAAGTAAAACGTTTTATGAACCTACTAAGCTCTCTCTTTGTACATTTTTTACCCCAGGCTCTACGGATTTTCTGGGTGTCCATTCTTTTAAAATGCAATGCTGATTCCTATCATGGCTATTCCATTCACACAGGAAACACGGATGCTTTTTGGATCTACTTTGTTGTCCTAGTAACATGGAGAATATCTTTAAATCGCCACAAATGGTCCAACCATGGTCTTTATTTTTAAGAATTGTTAGGATCATCTCCAAGTTTTCATAACACTTTCCAATAAACAGAATATCCCACAGGTAAGGAAGCATATCTACTTCCGTTATAGAGAAGTACAGCTTTGAGGCTTCTTTTCGATTAGTCGATAAAGAATCGCTAGTCGTTTTTATTGTAATCAATATTGAAACATTTCATGAATCCAGGAACACCAGAGAAGTACACTAGATCGTATATTTTGAGAAAAACTGTTCAAACTCTTCCTCTCTATCTCTAAACCACGAAAACGATGTCTGTTTGGCTACCAGATATTTTTCTTTCAATCGTGAGCTTAAAAGTTCTGCTGAATCTTTAGAGAGGCTGAAGTCTCTCACCAAATCATTCAAATCGGACTGTGTGAGAAGCTGCGTTTCTTCACAATCGGATTATAAACATCATCTTGGGGTCTATTATTATCACAAGATTTACTCTCTATTTCCAGATCATCACAAACATCAACTAAGTTTGCGGGAGCAGAAGGAAAAAGGTATTCCTATCCCATTGGGCACAGCAAGTTTTGCGGATCTTACTTGTGAATACATAATGTCCTTTTTGTTTTTTAAGTTAAAGCCACGCACGTTACAGGAACAAAAGTAACCCTCATCGCTGTGATTTTGACTCCCTCTCTAAATCATGGGAACTCAAACCGAAAAGATTGTTTCTTACCTTGTGACCACTGACGCAGTTCTTCAACACACACGAAACATACAATGTGAGGAGTTCATGTTTTGTCTTGGTCTTCCAATCTAACACCAAAATATGCATTGTATGTCTGTATTGCAAAATCTGTTATTTTTCTTTGTCGTTTTTTTTTACCGTATAACTGCCGCAGATGAACAGAACGAGTTAGGACTGTTGATACAGCCACGTGAAGCCATCATATACTAAAAATAAAAGCATAACATATTCATCACAGTAAAAGCATATACGGCTAAAACATTTTAAACATATTATATATATATACTATATATTATATATTATATATTCATTGTCGTATTTTATATATATTATATTTATAATATATAATAGTATATATTATATATATATATATATAATATAATATATATATTTATATATATATATATATATTCAATAACAATAAAAAACAATTTAAACCACAAAATAATCTCTCGCAAAAAAAAAAAAAGTACAACACTTTGAGTAGTCAACGTCTGTTTCTTGTCACAAAGTTTCACAATAAAGGATGCAAATTAGATGTTGAAAACGAAACGTGCTGTACAAAGATACAAAACGACGATTAACAAACGATATAGTTTACTTTCACAATAAATATTTTTCCTTTGACAATGTAATACAACCAACGCGTAAACAAATATATATTTATACAGTATAATATAATATATATATACACCTATATATATATATAATATATCATATATATATTTATATATATATATATATATATATATTATTATATATATATTATATATATATATATATATTAGTATCCATATATATATATCTATATATATTATATATATATATATAATATATATATATATATTATATATTATATATATATATAATATATAATATAATATAATATATATATATATATTATATATATAATATATACTGTAGTACTGTACATAACGAGAAGAGACTTGCGAAGAACAGGAACAAACATGTTTATATTTCGTTTGTTTTGAACTCTCTCTCTCTCTCTCTCTCTCTTCGTCTCTTCTCTCCTCTCTTCTCTCTCTCTCTACTCTCTGCTCATCTCTTCGTATCTTCTCTCTTCGTCTCTCTCTCCTCTTCTTCTTTCTATCTTAAATTTGCTCTTCCCCATCTTTCTTTATGTTTTATTAATTTATTAATTAATTTATTATGGTTTAATTTGAAAATTTTAAAAGATTTCATATAATTTCTAGTTGTGCCATGTTTACAAAAATTAATTTTAATTTTCAATTTAAATTTAATTTTTAATTTTTTACTAAATTAGATTTTTTGTACATTATTGGATGGAAATTTCATATCCAAAATTGGTGCTAACGGAATTTCAATCAGTTTTATGTGAACTAAAGTACAATATAAAATTTATTATAGGCAGTAGATCTACTGCATTTCAAGCACCAGCTAACAGGATATAAGGCTGAAAAATAGGAAACTAAAGGAGATTACAACGTTGGGGAGTTCAGGGGGAAGAAGGGCCTGAGCGAATCGGAGACCACCTGTCCAAGAATACTCCCTGTAGGCTGTAGCCCCTCCCCACGACTACTATATATATACCCCCCCCCCCATCAGGCAGTAACCCCTCCCCCGACTACTATAAATTAATGCGACTTACCCTTGGAGTTTAGTGTATTGGTTAACATTTTAAAATTTCATTAAACGAAAAGTAATACTAAAGTAATATGAAAAATTCGCTACTATCTAAATTTGTACTAGGCAACTCTTGTGTTTATATAGGGGAATTTTACCAGTATTTATCAGAAAAAAAAACTAACCTTGAATTAGGCAGCTATAATACATATGTTAAATTTTATAATTCTCATTCTGAAATTTATTTTTTAAATTTTCAACCTAAATTCTTAATATTTCAAAATTTCTTATTATAATTATTTTAAAATATATTATAAAGTAATTTATATTAGATTATATGTCTCGGCCTGAATAGATTTTTTTTTCTTAATTTTAAGTTTTTTTTTTTTTAAATATCTATTATCATAATTATTTTAAAATCTACTCTAAAATAATTTATGATAGATTATTATTATAGGTCTAATTTCGAAAAACGTATTTAACTTTTAACTTTTAATTTTTCTCTTTTAAATTTTCTAACTTTTTTGGGCATTTTAAATTTTGTACTTTTTAAAAACTTTTTAATCTTTTCTTAACTTTTGAATTTGTTAAAATTATTTGAAACTTCTTTTTTTATTTTTATTTGATAGGTAGATCTCAATATATTATGTTATATAATAGTTTTTATTTCAGTTTTGTCATTGTTTCTCTCATTAAAAGTGATACTTAACATTTCATTTCTATTTTTCAAACCAAAATGGCATTAGAATCATAAAAAAAAAAAAAAAAAAAAAAAAAAAGGTAAATAAATGGATAAAAAAACAAAAAACAAAAAAAAAAACATTAGTTTTCCATCACTTTATCAAATTGCCACTTAAAGTTATTTCAATTTGTCTATTTTTTGATACAGGAATCATTTGAAGCATCAGTTCTTCAAAGAGAGGT
>JABUQX010061918.1:0-2500 GCA_015478945.1 Trachelipus rathkii
ACATTTAAGAAAAGGTTGATATCTTATGATATATTTAGGCGAAGCCAAATTGGCGGTTTTTAGTTACAGTAGTTATTAATGTGTTAGATTGCATGTGTGACCATAACTTGGTTATTAATGGCATGTGGATGGTTTGGGTATTATATATATAGCAGCATACATAGTATATATATATATACTATGGCTATGTTAAGGCATACAGTTACATAGCAGCTGCTGCAAGCAGCAGCAGCAGCAGTGCTGGCTGCTGCTGCTGGGCTATTATTATTATATATATTAGAAGAAGTATATATATATATATATATATATATTAATATATATATATATATGTATTAATATATATATATATATGTTATTACTATATGGCTAAGGTTGATATATATATATACTACTAATCACCTAAGAGCATATATATATATATATATAGCAAAGTTATATATATATATATATATATATATATATATATATATATATATATTAGGCATATGAATGAAAAATTTGTTATTTTTATATATATATATATATATATCATTATTTTTGACTAAGCCAAATTGTATAGATTTTTAGTTACAGTAATTGACAATCCCTAGGGTGCTTTGTGGATTTGCATGATCATGTTTGGTTAGTGGGCTGACTAGGACAGTCTGATAGGCCCATGTGGCTTCTTACTATCTCTATTTCTAAAGTTCTTAGGGTTCCTAGCTGAATGACAAAGGATGATGATGATTCCAGATGAATCAGAAATGGTAAGGGACCCCATTTTGAGATGGAACCGAACCCCAAAATCCCGTAAATTTATGCTTTCATTTTTATATTTCATATTTTTAATTTTATAATTTATTTTGTCAAAATTAATTTTATTTCCATTTAAGTTCTGAGGAGGAGACGTTGTTCTAGTATTGAAACGTAAACTACTGTTTAATTTTTAATATTTTGATTTCCCTGTTTAGTTCTTAAGTGGTTTAAAATGTTTTTATATATATATATATATATAGTTATATATGTTACAGTATATATATATATATAGTAGTATATATATATATATATATATATATATATATATATATAAATATATATATATATATATATATATATATATATATATATATTATTAACGATAAGTTTGGCAAACCTCAAGCATTTCTTATTCATCTTTGTTTTCTTATTCATGTTCTTATTCATCTTCGCTTTTTCATCTTATTCTTTAGATAAGATCGAGAAATGTCAAATTACTGATGACAACCCACAAATAATGATGTTTTGGTTCTTTTACTTCTCCCCCATATAGTATATATATATAGTATATATAGCAAGTGTTAAGGCAGGCAGCAGCAGCATAGGTGCAGTTACAGGCATGCTGCTGGTTGCTGTTGCGTTGGTATAGCAGCAGCAGTTGTTGCAGGCGCCATATACATATAAGCGCTGGTTGTTGCTATATATATGTTATTAGCAGTGCAGTATATATATATATATATATATATATATATATATATCAATAACTTTTAAAGAATATTCGACCCGCAACGGGCGGGCGGGCGGGCGGATCACGCGGCGGGCCCAACCCATGACGGGCGGGCAGGCTGATTGGCATCGGGAAAATCCAAGCGAACGTTAAGCGTACTTGTAACGTTATACGAAAGTGCATAAACAACCACATGAACCATTAGGTATGTACATGGTTGCTCAGCTGAGTAGTTGAGTGATGTAGCTGAGTGATGACATCATACCAGAGTGCATGAACGTTCATAGGATATAAAGGTCCATGAACGTGCATGAACTGTAAGATAAGGAATGCCGGAACGGGGTTCCAGGACCCTCAGGGTCTTTCCTGAGGCATTTTCCAGGGCCTACTCTGTACATCTGTACATCTACACGTACATCATACGGTAATGACGTCATAGGCTGGAAGAAAGGGAGTAGCAGGAAGAACAAAGGGGGAAGGGGGAAACACGATCATGGATCAGTACATGAGCATATGGTCAAGCATAAATACACTCACGCACGTATATTGTGAATGTACATGTATTGGGGTAGTACCCCAGGATAAAACGCCAGATATGAAAGTATCCAGGAAGGTAGCTCAACCAGAGTAGGCCCTGGAAAATGCCTCAGGAAAGACTCTGAGGGTCCTGGAACCCCGTTCCAGCATTCCTTTGCTTCTGAGTGATGACGTCATAGGATAGAAGAAAGGGGGTAGGGGATGAACAAAGGGGGGTAGGGGAAAAACGGTCATGAAAGTACACGAGCATATGGTCAAGCATAAATACACTCACCCACGTACATGCCGAATGTACATGTATTGGGGTAGTACCCCAGTGTACTACCCCAGGGCAAAACGCCAGACATGAAAAGTACCCAGGGAGGTAGCTCCCGCCGGGTAGGTCCTGGAAAGTGCCTCTGGAAAGACGCTGAGGGTCCTGGAACCCCGTTCCAGCTTTGGATCGACCTTTGTCACCATAACTACTAACTACCAAGTGGTGATGTGGAGGAATATATATAT
>JABUQX010061918.1:10000-17500 GCA_015478945.1 Trachelipus rathkii
ATGTCATTAAGCAATGCATAAATATATCCTATCAAACACATTTAACTCAGCAGAAAAATGTAAATTTTTATGAAGATTATATTGATCAAAGGTAAAGAAATACTTTTAATCACTAGCTATTCTTATGATGGTTTTCATTCATTTTAAATAAGATCAACAATTTTAGATAGAGTCAGATTTCGAAAACTCGGCAACTTCAATTTCCCATCCACGACGATCGTTCTGACTTATTTTATGGCGCGCAAAGCGCTCTGTCAGTTCTGAAGCCTTAAAAGTTACGGCAGGGAATCTTCGATTTGCCTTGCTTTCTCCATTTTTCAAAAAATATTTTCTTAATTAACAGATCATAACGTCACATAGTTTTGGGCTAGAGATCTCGCAAATCTCCTCTGCCATCTCAGTTTCGTCGGAAACTTTGCATGAATGTTTGCACATTCCTCGTTTGCCGAACTTTTATCTGAGTTCGCTGAGTGATTTACCTCATTTCTTTACACGAGACTATCCCGTCTATGATAGGCAAGTTATTTACAGAGAAATTATTAAATATATATATATATATATATATATATATATGATATATATATATATATAAAAAATTTAAAAATATATAATATATATATATATATATATATATATATATATATATATATATATATATATATATATATATATATATAAATAATATATATATATACTATATAATATATATATATATATATATATATAATATATAATAAATATATATTTTACCTATATATGTATATATCATATATATATATAATATATTATATATATTATTATATTATAATATATATATAATTATACTATATATATATATCTATATATATTATAGTCTGCATGCGGACGACTGTGACAGACTGTGAATTGAAAATTCTTACTTGTGTACACTTACCTCAACAAAGCGTTTGAGGATCCCACAACACTTTCAATACCTTTCCTGTGCAATGAGCATTATTTAATATAAATGTTTTTATACATTTTAAAAGATTTTATATCCAATAATACCTATAGGTGTAGAGTAGACTACTCACATTCGATTTTGGGTGTGTATAACATGTCATAATTTCATTATTGTGATCAGTGAACATGGCAAATCATCGATAGTTAACACAGATTTGAGGCTAAACTGTTCGTTTACATAAATTTCATTTATATGTTCATTATTTTTGTCAGCTGTGCCAAAACATTTTTTCATTTATTACATGCAATTACATTTTCATTTTTTAATACTAGTAAGTGACTGGTGATTCATTATTAATATTCATTTTCATTATTATTATTATTATTATTATTATTATTATTATTATTATTATTATTATTATTATTATTATTATTATTATTATTATTATTATTATTATTATTATTATTATTATATACGGTATCATTATATATTATTATTATTATTATTATTTATATTGTTATTATTAATTATATTATTATCGTATTATTATTATTATTATCTATTAATTATTAATTATTATTTATTATTATTATATTATTATTTATACAAGTCATTTCAATAATAATGATAATTATTTTTTTTTAACATTGTAAATTATTTGATTCAACAATTTTATTATTTTTATTTATTCCGATACTTTCGCAACCACCGAGATGTTCGAAATCAAGTGGTCTCTCTCTTCAGTTTACGTATCCTTATTGTGATCCGAGTTGGAGTTTGTAGCTTTCTTTCCCCCGCAGGGTTATAGGGAGGTGTTTTTCGGGTATCAACTTCTGAAGCGATGGACTGCTCTACTCTCATGGGGAATTGAGCATGCATTGGAGGGGGGTGATTTTTTTTATTCCCCCTTTTTTTTGTTTTAGGGGATGTTTTAGAGTGACTTAGTTAGAGTCATTTGGAGAGTCTTTTCGTTGAACCATTCTTTTAGCTACTATAAAAACTTTATTTTAATGCTTCGGCCACGGTAAGCCTAAAATGGGAAGTTCGTTTGAGAATTTCAAATGTTTGGGTAGCGCCGGTCTCTTAATTTCTACCCGCGTTTTTTTTTTCTTTTTTTTTTCAATTTTAGTAACGACTTAATTCTAATTAATTTCGAGATTATAGATTATTTAATTCTTCACGTTACTAAATATTTGATTTATATAGCTTATTTTTGGTCAAAAATCACAATTTGATTGATCGCACTATGGTTTTATTTTCACAACAGATTTTTTTCAAACAATTTTGATTACACCGGCAATTTGCACCGTATTTGACTCCAAATCAGGGGGGTTTAATTAGTCACGAAGGGGTCGACCAGAAGATATAAGCCAATATACTCGAGGCCTTTTCAAATTAATGACAAGCAATCAAGTAAATCTGTGATTGGAAAAATAAAACTGTCACTTTAGCGTTTATTAAATCAGGTAAATGATATTGACATTTGACAATTGATAATTGGTGAATGAATAGGATGATAATTGGCACAATAATTAACTTAAATACTCGCAATTATAGCAATGTTAATATTGAGCACAGACACCTATTCTAGCTATAACCTCTTCCTTTCGAAGTCCCTAACACACTCTTTTTATAATAGGATGCTTTGCCATTGATGGGCTTATTGTTTTTAAATGAATGAATTTCGGACTTTATAAATTTTTTTGGATGATTTTAATGTTAAAAGCAATTAATATCTTTGATGCAGATTACAATGATAATTTTAATAAAGAAGGAATGACTCAAAGCCACCCTCTGTGTGCGATCTTCAAGGCTCATTATCGATTTATCGTTTGGCTCTTGTTCCTCTGTAAGACCTTCTTGGCAATTACATTTGACATCTTAAGGCATCCTCGCACACTGAGCGGGGATGCTTTCTCTAACAGTTTTTTTTATACAAGAGCTGGCTTGGTAAAATTGAAATGGGTTTTAAATAATTTAACAATAGGTTACATAACAGGGAAATATGATGGTCCGGCTTCAACTTTACACATAGGTGTACAGGATCTTAGGCACACATGCGAGTGCCGTACAGGCTTTGCATTTAATTACTTCTTAACATTTTTATTCCTAATATACAATATAGTATATATATATTATATATATATATATATATATATCATATATAATATATATATAATATATATATAAATATATATATATTATATATATATATAATAATATATATATATAATAGCCTATGTATATATATATATATATATATATATATACTATATATATATAATATATATATAATATATATATAGATATATATAATAATATATATTATATAGTCTATACTATATAGTATATCATAATAGATAGATATTTATACAATATAATATTCATATATGTTCATTTATCATTGTGATATATAAATACAGTATATTATATATATATATATATATATATGCTATATATATATATATGGCGGCAGGAGGTTGCAGTTGCCGAGCTTCCTCATAACGACGAGGGAAGCTGTTCAAATCCTCGCGCGTAGGGCAGTTGGAGTTTTATCTACTTGGGGGCAAGAATTAAAACTGCGACTGTGAACAAGTTGGTGGGCGCTGGTTTGGGATTGCCGGCCTTAAAAGTTCTATTTCCTGTGTCCCCCGTGTACCGGGCCCTGCTAGGATGATAAAGCCCGTTAAAAGGTAGTTTATAAAAATATATTATATATAGTATATATATATATTACGTATATGTATGATATTATAATTATAATAATATATTATAATATATATATTTAATTATATACATATAAATATATTGATTTTGTTATATACAGGGTGATTCAAACCTCTGCGACAAAGAACTCGGAGTCTTGAGTAGAGCAAACAGAGAAGAAGAAGCAGAGCTGCAGTGACGGCTACCAAGTGCATGATGATATTGCAGTATTAGTTAAATAAAGTGTATGTATTGTATGTCATGCTATCGTTTCCAAATTTTAAAGGACTGATTGAAGGTACCATAGTTTATGTGTGTGACGCGTCGCATGTAGGTTTCCGATGATTTAGGTTCCTCAATTTTAATGTGTTTGTGCGTGCGTACATGTGTGTACGTTTAACGTCATTCGGAAACATGTGACAATTCCTTTACCTTGCCCAATTCATCGTTGATTCAGTACAGTGTAGGCATCGATTACGAATGGATCACAACACTCTTCCCGAGTTAACCGACATGATAATGTGTTACGGTGCGGCAAATGGAAATGGACGATGAGCGCACCTCATGTACCGGGAACGGTTTCCACACAGAAATCACCCCCACCACAAAATGTTTTCTCGCCTTCATCAGCGCCTTCGAGAAAATGGGACCCTTCGTCTCCGGTGCATTGGTGGAAGACTGCGTAATACGAGGACTCCTGCGTTTGAAGAAGAGGTGCTTGAGAGTGTCGCCAACGACCCGTCGACTAACACACGCGCCATTGCCCATTCCATGGGTTCAAATCAGTCGTCTTGGGTTCACGTCTTGCAAGAGCAAAGCCCCATGCAATACCGAGCTACCGTACAGAAGGAGTACAGGAGGACTTGGGTCAAACGACTTCGGGCAAACCCCCTTGTGGCGAATGACCGGCGGTTGTCGTTCTGCACCGAGTAAAAAGACAACAATTAGAGCGAATAATCCTCTGCTTTACTGGCAGCATAAGTCTTGTATTACGATGAGGCGATGCTCACACGACTTGATGGCTACTTCAACAGGGCAGGAAAACAGCGCACGATATGGGACGAGGACGCACACTCGCGCAACGCTGCATCGCACTGTACATCGCCGATACGACGCAGCAGATTCACCGGCGAATTTACCGTAGAAACATCTGGGTGAATTCTTGGGGGGATAATCTTTGGGACCGATATCATCACATCCCACAACCGTTTGTGATGGACACTAGCGTACCTCTTGGCAACTGACTTCCAACGAACATCGCCTTCCGCGCAGCTCATCGGACCTACAAACCCGTTTGCAAATCAGCCGAGAGCAGAAGACATGTGGTATATCCAAACCATGTGATGGGCGCTCTAGCGGCACTGTTTCAGCACCAAATACGGGCGCATCCTGAACAAGAGTCTACTCTGACAAATGGATAGGGAAGAGGGGAGACCTGTTTGCGTTTCTTGGGCAAGATCGCCCCGACTATCACGCCCCTAGATTATTTCTTTGGGGACATGGGAAGAGCGTTGTGTATATTTAACCCAAGTCAACAACAGAGAGTAACTGAATTCAGGACGAAATAATTCACTGCGTTTGATCAAATTTGACACAGTGAGGTATCATGTTCGGTTAGAAAGTCCGAGCAGGCAATGGCACGGCGAATGTAACGAATGTAATCAGGTAGAGGGCCAGGCACTTTGAACACCTCCTGTAAATTTCCCCCAAAAAAATGATTTCATAACAAGCTACCATTGTTTGCTTTACAACCTACGCGTCAAAACCACATACGTTTGTTTAACAAAATTATCCTAATGGTTACCTCTACTCACCCTCGGAGTACCATATGTAACGTCAACGCACACATACATAACATTAGAATACCCAAAATCTCCGTTACAAAGTAACGACGCGTCAACAACATCATGTGTTTAAATCGTCTACATCATCACGGTAACTATTGTGAAACGAATGCGTCATACAACATACTTTATTTATAACTATAAAAAGTTCTTTAATCAGTGTTGCGCTTTATCACCCTGCGCGAGTTTGTCGGGCAGAGGCGTTTTGAAATCACCTCTGGTGATATAAATACACAATACTATAATCAGTATATAATAATATAGTATGTATATATATATATATAATATTATAAGTTAGTATTTATTTATTGTATATGTATAACGTGTATATACGAATATATATATATATAAAAAGTGAGATTAAACTAGAGTATAATATTAATATATATATAGTAATTTCAGTATATAATTATATGATATATAGTATATAATAGTTAGTAGTGTAAAACGTTACACACGCAATTTGTTGAGCACATTCATACATTAATAGATGCTACTGCGAGTCGAAGTGACATTTGCTCTTAGACTCGAGGAAGGATTCGATTGTTAGAGTGATAAAATTAATAATGTCTGAATTGAGGCATGCAGTCTTAATGTTGTACGTTCAATGACATTCTATCATACTCATCATCTATCCATTCATCTTGACCCCACCTTCTCTCCCCAAGGTGCGTAGGCAAATACACAGAAACAGGAGAAAAATGAGTAGAAGAAATATGAACGAAAGTCGAAAGAAAGACCAGGCCTTGACTA
The DNA here is from genome assembly GCA_015478945.1 of Trachelipus rathkii. NCBI lineage: Eukaryota > Metazoa > Arthropoda > Malacostraca > Isopoda > Trachelipodidae > Trachelipus > Trachelipus rathkii. The sequence continues at coordinate 16,226 of JABUQX010061918.1, forward strand.
CTTCTAATACCTTTTATTAGAACTCGTCCGCAGATCAGAAAATTCATTCTAGAGCACTTCAACGGGACCGGGCGACGGACTCGCTACTTGAGCAATCTTGTCAATGCTAGATTTATCCCTTTATCCAGTGGGACAACAACCATACCCCTCCACAAAACCCCGCCCATGTCACGCTCCTATTATGCACCCTTTCTTCTCGGCACTCTGCGCGAAACTCACACGATTTCTCCCTCCTAGGAACTTACTTATCTGACTTAAACCAAGATTTTTCAGTAGGCTCTCGTGACGCTGAGCCGGTCGACTTTACCAAGCAGCAACAGCTCCATTGATAATATCCGCCTAACCTAAACCGAGTCATCCAGTCCTTTATCGCAATGACCAACCATCTTAACGTACAATTTGATTTATTCTCTCATTTACTCCGTTTTCATCACACCACAACTCTCTAATACTTAGAGTACGTGGCTTAGATTCTAATACGCCTCTTATTCCAGACGCAATAATTCTCACCTACTATGAGCATTAACGAGGTAACAATATACGCCATCACGTCTGACCCTAGCACACTCAAGACTTAGTCCCTCTTAACATCACCTCAACGGATTTAACTGTACCGGTAGCCACCATTTCACAAATTTCATAACTACACTCACTCAGCATGCGCGTCGTTATTTTCATGACGCAATCATATATCTTAATATCTAATATCAGACCCACCTTGTTCCAAGTTTGTTCACCATCCAACATAACTTCACAACCGAGGAATTACCTTCAAACTCACAAAGCGATAGTATCTACTACTTATCTATGTTTAACTTTCAAACGCTTCTCCTTAGGCTCAGCTTTACAACAACCAGCTGAGCCAATCATACTTCTAAACTCTCTTCAGATGTCGCCATAAACATAAACCGAATCAAGTGGGCCCGCACTATAGTGGTGATAGAGCACACCTCACAATCTCTCATTCTCCATCATTGTCTAAAAAGCCTTCCGCTGTCCACCCCTCGTACAAATGTTTCATAATCACTCCATCCATTGTACAAATCGATTAATCCAGGAGACAATAACACATCCTTGCTCACATTCCGCTAGTTAATATGAGAACCCAATCACTTGTCGACTAGGGTGTAGAGTGCCAATTTATTTCTATACACACGTTTCACTATCGTAATATATATATATAGTATAGTATAGAAGTTATATAAATTTTTTTTCTGATATATATTATCTTTATACGGATAATATATAATACCATATGAGTAATACCTCATTAAT
>JABUQX010061918.1:22500-25439 GCA_015478945.1 Trachelipus rathkii
TAGTGCCACTGTAACATATAGCTATGCTTGTCTGTTGAGACACTTATATATATATGTATATATATATATAGATATAGTAATATAATATATGAAGTATATTATATATATAGTATATATATATATATGATGTTAATTTAAGTTTTTTGAATACCTTAGTCCTCATAGACTGAACAAAAAAGCTAGATTGCAGAAAATCGATTCGAACGACACACGGGCTAAGTATATAGTATATAATATATATCTATATATATATGATAATACTAATATTAGTATATATAGGTATATATATTATATAGTATAGTATATATATATGTATAGTTAGGTGGATGTATCGGGATGTCGAAAATTTTTTAACATCCTCGATGCGTGATGTGGATTTCTATCTAACATCGCGGATGCGAATGTTAATGTAGATGTCAGCAGGCGGATACGGATAAAGGTATTCTGTAGTATATCTAATATCGAAATGATAGCAAAAGCATATTATATATATATATTATATATATATATATAGATATATATATATATATTTAGTAGTATATATAATAGTATATATATATTATAGTATATATAGTATATATATTACTATCTTATATTAGTATAATATATTTATTATACTTATAGATTAGTAGTTTGGCCTCTGTCCATGAAGTTGGAAGTTTCCGAGGAATGCGGGACGAAGACCCAAATCGCTTTGCATCCCAACATCCACTTTCCAACCTCCACTGCCATGGCGAAGTGGCGTTAAGAAAAATTATGCTGCTGACTTTTGAAGTCGATAATTTCTAATACTTCAAAATGTTTTCTTTTTAGTTTTTTTTACACACGTTAAAAATAAAAGTTTTTGTCTTTCCTGAATGATTTGACAGACTGTCTTTGTTCTCAAGTTCGTTAATTTATACATTCAGCTGAGCTAAATTAATTGCATGAAACACCACTAGGAGAGCTACTAAGATAATAGCGCGAAGCAATATTCACTAAATTCTCCTGGATACTTCATCTTGTTTTCACTTAATAACTTGATACTGTTTTTGCCTTAGATACATATCAACCATTGCTGGAGTTTCTTTTTGATATGTTTCCGCATATTTTGTCTAGTGAGGGTAATTGATCAATGCGTTATGGATCTTTGCCCTATCATGGCACAATGTCTGAGTACAGAAGCAATATTAAATGGGTGAGCACGCTGATTCTATCTGCTTATGTTATTGGGTTGACCAATTTACTGGTTGGAAGACTGCCGCTCATTGTTTTTTCGGCTTTATTTGGTGGCTCCTGCGTGCCCACCATTTATTCTGCATGAAATCAGAGGACTTTCCGGCAAAGTTTTAACTAATGTGGGACTTTAATTTTACTTGGCGTTCCATATATGATGGCGGAAAACAAAACTGTCCCTTATATTCTAGGGTCGAGATAGGGTTGGCACAGTACTGCCATAACATCTCATCTGTTTCAATTTCCATTTATTACTTTTTGGCTTTCAAAGTTACTCATCAATATTTATTCCACTTATACAAAAACTCATGCAGAGGAGGATCGGAGGGTTTCATGTTACATGAGAAACCTCTGTAGCAAAATTAGATGCAAGATTAACTTTAAGGCCCACTATGTGAAATATGTTAGCAATAGCTAAAGGTCGATTCTAACTGAATTTCACTTTTTCGTGTCCTTCAAGAAGGCGTCCATAAAATTTGTTAAGCCACCAAGCCTGAGTAATGCATTGGCCCGCACTAGTTACTTAAGAGCAATAGGGTGCAATTTGATGTTTCAGTCAGCTGATAGGCAATCTTCTTTTAATTCCTTGGTCCTTTTGGTCAGCATATACAAAGTACGTATTCAATACCGTAGTGAAATATCATGACAACCCTAATTAATTCGGCTCTATTCAGGGTTCCTTTCTTGAATCTGTTTTAATCGTTGTTGTGCCTATTATTCTTGACATAGGATTGAGTGAGAAGCAATAGTTTACGACAAAGTGGCTAGTAAATATGGATACTTCCGTTTTGTGACGCTAACTCTTTTCTAACTGGCTAATTGGATCTTATGAACAGCACAGTCTAAATTATAACACTAGAATAGAAAAAAAGCTTTTTTCTAATATTTGTACCAGAGTCTAAGTATTACACAAGGACATTCTGCTTCCGGATAGTGTTCCATTTTTTCACAGATCTCATAAAATTTTTAGAAATGAATTCGTCCGTTGTGTCCGTTCTTTCAATGCATTACTCATGCCTCATACATAAATTCTAATTTCTGGAAATCTTATTATAGCAATGAGCAGTTGTCGCAAGCTCAATAGAGAAACATGGCAGCTGAAGTGTTGACCATATAGTTTGATGTATATGATAAACCAGATGTGTTCTGCTTATATCTATGATGCATTTCCTTGATTTTTTGAAACGAGTTGGTCATATAATGTCAGTCGACAAAGTAAGCGATGAAGTATAGAAATTTCGCGATCTGGGCTGTAATTGCGGAATAATGTGGTCGGTGTCTGTTTCGCGTCATACGAAGCCTGCATGTAAGATACAAGATGTTTAAACAGAAATTTAAATGGCAAATTGTCCGGTTACTCGGTCATTGTCTGCAATACACTTATACAACACATGCTACGTAAGTGAGATCAGTTTCTGAAGAAGCATCACAATTGTGAGCACGAGACTCGCGTATAGGAATAGTCGAGGATAATAGAATACTCTCCGCACATTTCTTTTGCTTTCATATCTGGAATTTCATTTGCTGTAAGGTCGTTTTCCTCTTTTTTTTTTAACTCTTTGGTATTTTTTCCTTTATTTCTTCCACCGTAAGGCTTTTAAATTCTTCATTTCATTGTGCATCGACCTCAAGTGATTTTTTTAGAGATGTTGTTCCACGGCCCTACTTCCTTGGGTATGATTTTTTGCAAATCACGCACTTTGCACTATCATTTTGCCCTTCAG
>JABUQX010061919.1:0-12500 GCA_015478945.1 Trachelipus rathkii
CTCATTCTATATAAATATAGTAGCTATATAGTAGCTATATATATATATAAATATGAGTATTAGTATTATATACAGTATATAGTATTATATATATATATATATATGATTATACGTTCTGATATATATATATACTATAGGTATATATAGTGATATGTATATATATATATATATAGTATACTATAGTATATATATATAATGTAGATATATAGTATATATATATTAATCAATAGTAACTTTTACCTTATAATACTTTTCTAAGTTGACTTCCACCCACAAAATACCAAACGGTCTGAATTAATATTTTAACTAATAAGGAACAAATAGCTATTTACAAAAAATTTTCAAAAACACAATAATAAAATCATTACTCCGTTAATAGTACAAAATATGCAAAGTTATTTTTACTTTTCTTAAATACAAAACAATTTGAAACAACTATTTTATCACGAATGAGGAAACGATCCTTTCTCTACAAAAGCCGAGTATTAAGTGAAGTCATTTTCGCACGTCTTCGCCATTTTGAATCGCTATTTGTGATGTCAAAGCCATGTTGCCAGATTTTCTGAATTTTCTAGGTAGCACTTTTAATTCTCGTTGGCTTTTGTGATTCTCAACTCAAAACTCTATTTTTAAGAAAAATAACAAGATTAATTTTCGGTGTCCAATATTTTTTTAACTTCTTTATTTTTAAAATGCTTCGTTAACACTTATTTACACAAATTCATTCTGTTTTCTCTCATTTTTCAACTCATCATTCTTCTAAATCAGTGATTCCCAAAGTGGTCTATATCGACCCCAGGGGTCTATAACAGCCTACAAAGGGTCCACAAAGCTACAAAAAAATTTGGGGGTTCATGAGATGTAAATGGGGGTCAACGATAGTGGATCTCATTTAAGCATTATATATTAATTAAATTAAATTAGTCTGTATATAGAGTGGAAAATCCTAAAGTTGTAGGCCATCTCGTCTTTGGAACTTGTAAAAAACTTGCACATAATGATATACCAGTATCATCATGTTACACGCATACGAGCATACGCGCTGTAGAAATTCTTGTCCATTCTTGTCTCAGAGCTTCGCGAAGACAGCGCTGTAGGACTCGTACTTGCACTGACTATTTCAATTCGTCAGTCAATAAATACGAATGTGAGAGACAAATACGTTCATTTGTTTCCTGAGTCTTGAAAAGGAATGTGTTAAGAAAATATTTTCAAAAATATAAACCTGGTAGTTAAGCATATACCAAATTAAAGTGAATGCAAAGTTAAAATCGATCAATGTCATTTTTGTCTTGGTGAGGGCGCCGGAGAAAAGTACAGGTAGCAATTATTTTTTTTATTTTAGTAAAATTTTAGTTTTCCTAGCCTCGTCATTTAGCAATAGATAGATAAATTACGCGATCATGGCTCGAGTTTTTTTATGTTGCCATGGCTTGAGTTGTTTGATGTTGCCATAAGCAGGGTTTTTATTTATAATTGGAAATCGTGAGATGCAAGTGAGGGGACAGAGGGATATTTCGCATTAGTCCTTGGAATAAGTTTGAGTAATATTATATATATATATATATAATCATATATATATTATTATATATATATATATTATATAATATATATAAGTATATGATACTATATATTATATATATATATATATATATATAGTAGTATATATATATATGAGTTTAGCAATAAATTATTATCAGCGTAAGCAGGGGTCATACGACCAAAACCGAATAAAATGGCAAGTGGTTACGAGAGCAGAAAAAAGTTTGGGGACCTGCCTGCTCTAAATCAGTAGCTAATATATTCGTAACTAGCACGCGTACGCGCACACATCTAACACAAACAAACATGACTTTGTATATACAGACATAATGTACACATGGCCATGTATGCCTAAATTACTTACATCACATACACCACATTTAGACATACACAACTATACTATACTAATATCTATATATATATATACTATATATATATATAATAGTATATAGTATATATATATATATTATTATATATATAATATAATATATATATATTAATATATACTATATTACTACTTTATTTATATTAATTATGTAAATTATATAATATTTTCAATTATGTTTAATTTTTTTATTTGACAAGCCCACAGCTAATTCAATTTAGAATTCTTAGCATTTACAAAACTCCCATATTTACAAATGAACCCCCCCGTTTTTTACAAAACAACTAATATTGTAGGAGCCTAGAGCCTAGATAATTATTAACGATTAATATTATTGTGCAATGACCTTTTATTCTAAATTAATTGAACGGAAGCGACAAACAATTTTAAACAGAAGTTCATTGTTTGTACGTTTTTTAATTTCCTTTTTATTAAAAAGGAAAAAAAAACAGATCTTTAAAAATAAAAAAAACAACTCAAAATTGACATAGATGTCAGTCTGTTTTGTTTCAATTATAGAAACGGACTTGAAACCAGTTGATCTGTGGGTAACTAATTTTTTTAGAAAAGTGAAAAAATATAAAGAATATCCCATTAATTATAATTTTTATATTTCAATAATTAATAATTAATATATATATACATATAATTTAATAATTAATATATATATTATTATATAAGTTAATATCTGTATAGATAATTAATATATATATATATAATATATTATTATTATACGGAAATATTAATAAATATTCATTTCGAACTTAATTTTTATGTCAGAATAGAATTACAGAATAATGCATGGCACATGAACATTTGTATATCTGACCCGTGAGTAGTTGTGAAATTGAATATTTATTACACTTAACATTTTACCTGTGAATATGCATTATAATCAATTTATTATTATTATTATTTATCTATTTATATATATAATAATATAATATAATAATTATATTATATATATTATATTTGTATATATTATATATATTTATATTATATATATATTATATATAATATATATTATAACTTTATTTATTTTTTTATTATTAAATTAATTTATAAAGTATTATATTTAATTATATATATTATATATATATATATATATATATATATATATATTATTATATATGATAGTTTATGCATTATTAAAATCTCATTTATGCTGTTTTTTTTAATAATCCTAGAAACTTCTTTAAAATGCATTCTCATTGCTTTAAACGTATCAAAATTCTCACCAATACTATTTAAAAGTCCACCAAATATCCAATATGCTTTTAAAAAATAAATCTTACAAAAACTGAGATCCTGATCCATAATTTAATTAAATTGACACCTGTTTATGTGTTATTAAGATGTCACCACGCTTTTGTTACAGATTTTAATATATCAATATAATATATTTATTATATATACTATTATATAGCTATCTATGTCGTATTAAAGGAACGGAGTATATATTTATATATATATATATATATAATATATATACTATATATATATATTTATATATATATATTATATACAGGTATATATATTATATATATTATATTAATATTATTTATATATATATATAATATTTATATTATTATCTAATATTTATTATATATTTATATATATATTATATATATATAAATGTTGTGTGTGTGTGGTGGGTGTGTGTGTGCGTGTGTATGAGTGTAAATGTGTATAATAATATAATACTATAATATATATATAATATAGTGTATTAATTATATGATATATATATTACGTATATATATGATGAGTTAAGTTATGTAGTATGTGTGCCGATATATATATAGATGTTAGAGATACCGTAACTTGATATCTTTAATATTGTTTTATATGTTTGTATTATTTATTTATCAATATAGATATATATTATTTTATACTTTCATTTGGTACTACTAACTTATAATAACTATAGTATATATATATAAATATATAATCATTATATATAATACTTATACTTTATATTATATATAATATATTATATATATTATATATAGTATAGGAGAAGAGAGCAGAGAGACGATGGATGGAGAGAAGGAGATGAGGAGAATAACTCCAACTAATCCGGAATGATCTATTGCATACCATACATGTATAAAGGTCGTCTAACATACATAACCAGTTATTAGTATGCTATATCCGATTAGTCAACATAACATACTTATGTAATACATACAACATACATACATACATAAGTACCATACATACATACATACTACATACATACAGTACATACATACATACTTCAGTATCAACATACATACATACATACATACATACTACTAATACATACATACATACCATACATTACATAACATACATACATACATACGTACATACAGATACATACATCATACACACATACAAGTACATACAACATAATACATACATAGTCATAACATACGAATACCATACATACATACGCAACTAATGGGGTATAGTGTTAGATAATACAGTGTGCGAAATTGAAAATGAATTTTTTAACCGCTAAAATGAACAGTACTACGACAGGAGGGAACAGCCAAAAGGGAATATAATTTAGAGCTTTAACAGCATTAAATGGATTTAACGCGAAAGTGGCAAAACCTTAATCTGAATTTTGGATTTTTTTTTTTTTTTTTTTTTTATTTTTATTTTTTTTTCTTTTGTTTAATATTTCTATTGGTCAGAAAAACTAATTATTTTTATTTATTTGTTAAGGGGTGGCGCCTATTTTTGCTTCGGGTAAAGTTGTGATTTTCGTAGCAGTTTTTTTTTTATTTTTTTTTTGTTTTTGATTTTTTTTATTGTTGTATTATTTTTTTTGTTGTACTTCTTTAGTATTTGTTTATTTATTTATTGTGTCTTATATTTATTATTATTATTATTCATTATGTAATTATATTATATTATTAGTATTTATTTTTATCTGATTTATGTTATTTTATTTTACTTTAATTATTATATCATTAGTATTATTAAATTAAAATCTGATTTATTATTATTATTATTATTTATTTATTATTTATTATTATTATTATTAATTCGCAGCTTATATAGGAGTATATTATGTCATTTAAATATTATAATTATTTTTTTGATTGGGATAATTATTTAATAACAGGTATATATATTATCATCAGTCATATGATGATATATATTATTTATTTTTTTATATATTATTATTATTATTAATTATATTATTAAAATATTAATATTTAACGAAATATTTGAAATACTTTTATTTAAATTATTTATTACCTAGATTCTATTTTAATTTATATATATATATTATCATCAATTATATATTCACTTATTATCTCCAAAGTATAATTCCATTATTTATTCATTATTTATTTATGTGATTTATTAATTATATTATAATATTATCTGGAGTTGATTAATTAAAATTATTATTCATCATTATTATCATCATGATTATATATCATTTAACATGTTTCACGATTATTATCTATTATTCAATTGATTATTATCTATTATTACTTATGAATATTGGGCTTATTTTATTCATTCATCACGTATTTATTATATTTTATCTATTATATATTATTATTAACTTAGTAATTGTCATCTATATACTTGCTCTTCAATTCTCTTCAGTCATTCATGTAAAACTCACCTCCCCACTAATACGCAATATCATCATATTCATTCATTATTGATTCATTATATTTCTCTTACACTTAACACTTATCTATTATCTATATCTATTATCTATTAATTATTATCTATTTAATTAATATTAATTATTGACATTATTATTTCTCATTACTTTATCATCGCTTAAATTCCTGCATGACATAGATTAGTAATCTATACTATATGTAAACAATGACATTAATACTGACTATTGTATCTTACTTTCAGCGTCGGATCCTTAACAAGCTATTTTTTGAATCTTGATCATATCGTGATCTTGATTTTGGTTTATCTTACTATCTTAATTCATTATTATTCATTATACTTTTTTAATTATACATTATTATTATTAATTATTATTAATATTATTATTATTATTATTATTTATGTATCTATATGCACATAATATACTTTAATTTATATTATTTAATCAATTTATTCGAATATTCATGATTATCCATGATACTAACTATTATTTATTATCTTATTATTGTTCATTTATATATTTATTCATATATTATCTCATTATATCATATTATTTTATTATTATATAATCTCATTTAAATTTATCTATTCATTCATATTGCATTATTTAATTATGATTATTATTCATTATTATCTCATTATTCAATTCATTATCAACTTAAATATTTTATATTATCTCATTAATTAAATTGTGTAAATGTAAAACTATTAATCCATAAATTATTAATTCATATAATGTATTATTAATCATTATATCTCATCAATTCTATTTATTATTTTTTTATTATTATTATTAATCTTTATATTATTATCTATTATTATATTAATTATTATCTATTATTTATCTTTTACTGTTTTTTCTTAATCTTCGTTTATTTAATTATTTATTAATAGATAATTTATAGTTATTTCCATTGATTTTCATTTATAGGTTAGGTTGTTATTTAGGTTAGGTTTAGTTAATGATGTATTTCATTTATTGACTCAGTTTAATGTTAGATTACATATTATTTAATTTATTTAATAATTAATTATACTATAGGTTATCTTTTGAATTATTTAACTCTATATATATATAAATATATTATATATTAATTAAAATTATTTTTAATTATATTATTATATTATTTATTATTTATATTTATTTATTATATTATTATTATTCGTATTCTATTATATTAATTTATTTATTATTATTTTTATGATATTATTAATTATTATTATTAATTATTAATATTATCAATTATATACTATATTATTAATATTATTATTTATTATATAAATTTATTATTATGATATAATATATAATTTTATAATGATTATTAATTATTATTTATTTAATTATTGATAAAATTATTATTTATTATAATTTATTATTATTATTATTATATATTATTTATATTATTATTATAATTATTATATTATATTTATTATATTCATTTAAATCTTAATTATTATTTATTATTATTAATTACAGTTTTAAATTAGAAAAGAATTCAAATTTTCAGTGATAAATAACCAGCAATTGCAATCAGCCCTTAGAGGAAATTGCAATCATTGCCCAATTGTTTATTCTCCCTGTAATGTCCGGTGGGGTTGTTACTCAATTACAACCGGATATTGTTTCTTATTAAATTATTTATTAATTTATTATATATGCATTTAGTGTTTATTAAATTCAATTTTCGTATTAGTAATATTTATTACTTTATTTAATTATTGTAAATGTAATTTCTTTGCGGAAATATATTTCCAAGGGTTTAAATTATTTGTTTGTTTTAATTTATTTGTTTGTTTTTTTCCTTGTCAAATATGTATAAATAATAAATAAATAAATAAAAAACTAAATAAATGTTATCAAATTTATTATTTTAAAATATATATTCTAAACGAAAAGAATGGAAAAACAAACTTTGGAATATTAAAATGTTATTAATTTCTCCCCTTACTAATTTCTTCCGCGAAATTCACCACAGTCTAATTAGAAAACAGTAGGGCCTACAACTCAAAGAAAAAAAAAAGGCAAACTAGATCCAAATTTTCCTCCCTAATTGCCTTGCGTCCTATAAGCATAGATTATTTTTATAACTTTTAATTAAAAAATCTAAATTCACATCGTAGTATTACATTACATACTAACAAATTTCGATAATTTTTATCTTTTTTCTCTTTTCTAAAACGGAAAAACCACAAAAAAACTTTCCTTTATTATTGCAATTCTCTGAGGCGTAAACGAGTTGTTCAAAAATATCTCGCCAGAGGGCCGCGAACTTATGCATATATTAAATAGTGGGATAAAATCATGTAGAGACGGATTAGTCGCTTATTCGTTTGGGGAATAATATTCCCCAAGTAAACAGGAATCTAGAAGGTATTTCATTTTCATGAATTGCATGTAATAATAATAATAATAATAATAATAATAATAATAATAATAATATATAATAATTTAATTACCATTAGTTATTTTCAATCACATCAAATAATAATAATAATTCAATAATAATAATAATAATTAATAATAATAATAATAATAATATGATAATAATAAATACATAATAATAGTATTGGATTAGGAGTAATCAGGGTGAGAAAGAGATCGAAATTAACCGAACGAGATAATGAAGTAAATAATAATTAAAGTAATTAAAATAAGAATTATATAAATACATGACCAATTATAATAAATCTAATAATAATAATTACATATTAATAGATTAATAATTAATGAAATATATTGAATATTATATTCAATAAGTTCTATAATAAAATAATAATAATAATAATAATAATAATAATAATAATAATAATAATAATAATAATAATAATAATAATAATAATAATAATAATAATAATAATAATAATAATAAATAATAATAAATATAATTTATTATTTATTATTATTGTTATATGATATAATCTGATCTAGATCTTATTATTTATCGATGTTCATTCCATTTATTATTTATTGATGTATGTATTATTATATCATAGTACATCTAGATAATGTATGTGAGTATTGAATATGATTATTATGATTATTGATCTTATTATTCAAGTTAAAAAAAAAAGAATTTTCATACAGATTATAAATATTTCGATATTTTTTATATATTTATTTATTTGTATTTGACGTTGTCCGATATAATCTATTATTTATCTATTAGATGATTAAATTATTATGTTGTTTTCCTTTTCTTATTATTAATATATAAATTAATTAATTGATTATAATTATGATATATTATTAATTATTAATTAATTATTTCAATTAATTATATTTTATTATTGATTTACTTATTGCTTGTATGTATATACTCATTTACGGGAGGAAATTTATATCTATGTATGACGACGATATAAAATTAATAAGTAGTATATTACAGAATTTAATTATTATTATATTATTATTTGATATTTTAAAAATTGAATGTAATTATTATTATTATTATCATTATTATTATTTATTAGTATAATTTGTGAAGATGATTTAAAGCATAATCTTGGATTGTATTCTTTAATGATTGTGAATTACTATATTAAAAGTGAACATATTTTTTACTAAATGATGACTATTATAATTAATTATTTTCATTAAAGTTTACTTTTAGTTATTTAATTATATTCATTAATAATTATATAATTTATTATTATGATTTAATTTAAAATTATTTATTATGATTCAATGTTGGTTATTATGTTATTAGAAATATTACTTTTATTATTAATTATTATTATTATATAAGAATTTTTTCTAATTATTATGTATAAAAGTTCATTATTTATTAGTATTATTGTGTATTAATTATTATATTATTATTATTTAATATTAATTATTATTATATATTATATTAATTATATTAATTATTAATATTATTAATACATTAATTAATTATTAATTATTTTAAATTATTATATTATTATAATTTTTTCTTATTTATTATCTTTTAAATTATTTATATCAAATAACTTTTTTAAAAACTTTATAAATAGGTAAAAAAATATTATTATTAAAATAAATATTTGTATATATTATTATTATATTATATTATAATTTTAAATTGTTATTTATAAAATTTAGCTAATTCTAACTAAAATTAAATTTAGTATTTCTATTATATTCATAATTCTTATTATTTTTATTATATATATATTTATAAATTATATTTATTATATTTTTATTAATTATTTATTATTAAATCAATATTTTTTATTATATTATTTATTATTAATTTTCATTATGTTTGTCAAATGATTTAATTTATTTTTTCAAATTATCAGTATCTTTTTTTTCTTCTTTTCTATCTTTTATAAAGGCCGTAGAAGAATCTTTATACTACCTTCCTAAAGTTAACAATTATTTATTTATCTTATTTTATGTTTTATAATTTATTTATAATAATATTTTTATATAATGTAATATTAATATTATTTATAAATAATTTAATTAATATTATATAAATTGTAATTTTATATTATTCAATTATTTAACAAACTATTTTTTTTATTTAAAAATATGTTAAAAACAATGTTTTCTTATTATTATTTTTTAGGTCGCGAGCGAAATATTTATTATTTATTTATATTTAAAAAATTAATTATTATTGACAGTGAATATTAATTATTACTAGCCCCGTGTTTATATATATATATATATATATTATACTAGTGTGAATACCAAAGAGTTGTATAGTATGTAACCCAGAAAAATATTAGAATCATACCTATTACCTAGTCCTATCATATTAAACAATATATATTAAAGATCCTTATATAATGATTCATAATTATTAATCTTTTTGTTTATGTTTACATTTTTTTTATATAGTTTAACATTTTTTTTATATATAAGATATATATTAATGTATATAATATATATATAGATTATATTATATATATATATAAATATAATATACTATAATATATATATATATATATATATATATGAATATATTATATATAAATATATAATATTATAATATATATTTAATATAATATTATATTATATAATATATTATAATATACTAATATATATATATATTATTTTTAGTATAATATATTATTAAATATATGTATACAATTATATATATATATATATATATATAGTATATAATATATATATTATTATTAATATATATATATATTAGTATATATAATATATATATATATAATATTTTATTATTTTATATTATATAATTATATTATAGATTATTATTTATATATTATTAAAGTATATTTATATTAATATATTAAAATATAATTATATTATATATAATAAATATTATATATAATATTAATATATATATATCATGATAGGTTATTCAAAAATACTTCTTTACAAATTAGATACAGAATTGGAGACCAGGACTAATCAAATAAAATATAAATAATTGTTCAATTTTAATTCTATCAACAGAATATAATCTATATAACCTAATTATTAATGCAAATACGCCACAATAAGTCATTTTAAATAAGGATACCACCTAAAATTGCTTTTAATAAACACCAAGCCTAAGTAGATGTAGATACAGTACGTGATTTCTACTGCAGCGCGCCATGACCACCATCGAATACATGTTCGTCTAATATTAATAAGTCGTTAGGATGTGTCGCTTAATTTAAATAACCAGTATATCGAGTTTCATATTAAAGCCTGACTATTATGTTCTATAAAAAAACTTACATAATTTGTTTGCCAAAATATAAGATGGATTCTGTCAGAAATCTATATCTCCAAACTTTATCCTTGGCTTTAAGTGAAATGCTCCAATTCTGTGAAATTTTTACTGTGATTCTATTTTGAAAGTTTTACTCTATTGTTTACCGACGAGCGCGTTCTCAGAACAATTTTCCTGTATAATAATTTGCAGAGGATTTAACTAATTTTCACAAAAATTGTGTTTTAGGTTGTGCGAACCTATCAAAAATTATAAACTATCAACCTATATTAAATAAATGAAACCAGATAAAAATGACTATCTAAAGAACGTGTTTTGCGTAGTCTGCTAAGAATCCCTTTGCCCATGCGCAAAGTAGCACATGCTATATCTGTTATATGCTAAGTATTCTTTTCAGTGTAGGATATATTTTTCATAACATCGTAAAGAGAATTTATGGTAGCAATCCATACGCATATACTTATCCAAAACTAGACGTTATCTATAGTTTTCTCTCCCTATCTCTCCTCCCCTAAGGGCACCCACTGCATGGCTCAATAAATGTCTGTAAGCGTCAATTTACAAGCTGTACAATAATGCATCCTGCTTTATATCGAAAGTTGCGCGACATGAATAATTAATGTAGATCTCCCGCCCCATTTATGCCCTTTGTAGTGTCCTTACTAACTATTGCCAAAAGTATAGTCTTGGCCTGCAGTACGAGATAGGCCCATCCCTAACCCGGTGCCTAGTAGCGAATTTTTCACATCACCAGTGTCCTGGTACGATATACAACTCCCAGTCGTTTGCCCCCTATGGGTGACCCAGTGAGGCAGCTGATATGGAGGCTTGGCCTTGTATGTGATAAGGTAGAGGGAAAATCTTCGCATGGTTTATGAAGAACTCTGGGCACTCAAACCATGGTTTATTAAACTACCACCTTTATAGTTTATTACCCTACCCCCTTTCTATACCACTTTTTTGTTTTTCGAGCTACGAGATCGAAAAAGGTGTCGATTAGTATGTAATCGATGATGGTGAATCGCTTCTGATGGTTTTTAATTTAATCGGATCACTCCTAGTATAAGTTATTACCCTACCCCATTTCTGGTTTAGTACCCTACCCCCCTTTCTATACAACTTTTTTATTTTTGATGCTACGTGGTCGAACAAGGTGTCAATTAGTATGTTTTGAGGAATGCCGAGTTGATTCCCGAGGTATTTGAGGAAATCGGAGCATACGCTGAGATGTTAGTGCGGTGCGGAACACCGCT
>JABUQX010061919.1:20000-27500 GCA_015478945.1 Trachelipus rathkii
ATGGAGTCGAAAGTGATTGGTTTAATATTAATAGCGGAGTGAGTCAAGGATGTGTTATGTCTCCTTGGTTAATCTATTTGTACAATGGATGGGGTTATGAAAAAATTAGAGGGGGTGACAGGGGAAGGTTTTAGAATGATGGAGAATGGAAGAGATTGGAGGGTGCCCTATCAATTATATGCGGATGATTCGGTTTTGTATGGCGAATCTGAAGAGAGTTTGAGATGATTGGCAGGGTGTGTAAAAGGAGCCTAAGGAGAGGTTTGAAAGTAAACATAGATAAGAGTAAGATTATGGTTGTGAGTGAAGGTAATCCTCGGTGTGAAGTTATGTTGGATGGTGAACAACTGGAACAAGTGTCTGATATTAGATATTTAAGATATATGTTGGATGAAAAGTGAACGGATGATGCTGAGTGTAGTATGAAATTTGTGAATGGCTGGCTGGTACAGTTAAATCCTTGGTGGATGTAAAGGGACTAAGTCTTGAGTGTGCTAGGGTCAGACATGAGGGTATATTGTTACCTTTGTTAATGTATAGTAGTGAGATTATGGTCTGGAATAAGAGGTATAGATCTAAAGTACTAGTATTAGAGAGTTGTGTGGTGTGAAGAACGGAGTAAATGAGAGAATAAATCAAAGTACGTTAAGATGGTTTGGTCATTTGGAAAGGATGGATGACTCGGTTTGGTTAGGCGGATATATAATGGTGTGTGTGCTGGTAATCGACCGGCTGGGAGAGCCATGAAAAACTGGTTTAAGTCAGTAAAGGAATTCCTGGAGGGGAGAAATGTGAGTTTCGCAGAGGCGAGAAGAAAGGTGCATAATAGGAGTGAATGGCGAGGTTTTGTGAGGGAGTATGGTTGTTGCCCACCTGGGATAAAGGATAAATCCTACATTGACAAGATGCCATAGTGAGGGTCCGTCGCGGTCCCGTGAAGCTGCTCTAGGATGAATTTTCTGACTGCGACGAGTTCTTAATAAAAGGTATAAAGGTAGGTAAGGCTGGGCTTTCTTTTCGACTTTCGTCATATTCTTCTACTATTTTTCTGTTTCCTGTGTATGCTACGCACCTTGGGGAGAGAAGGTGGGTGATGATGATGATGATGAGGATGATGATAAATTAATATGCTTCAAAATAATTTACTACAACAATAGTAGTAAGAGCAAATGGCCTCGCGAGTAGCATATATAATTATAATGTGCAACAAATTTGGGTGATATATATATATATATATATATATATATATATATATATATATATACCTCTATGTAGTAAAAATAAGATATATATATATATATATATATTATATATATATCTATATATATATATATATATATATTATAATATATAGAGGTTGGGTTGAGTCGATGTCTTATCTTAGGAATAACCTGCGGAGGGCTGACTAAGCAAATGATAAGGAACTATTTATTGTTAAATAAGCTATGTTGTATGACGCTTCGTTTCAAAGTTACGGATGATGTAAGATAAACCACATGATGTTGTTTGACGCGTGTTACTTCGTAACCGGAGATTTTGGGTAGTCTAATGTTATCGTATGTGTGGCGTGCGTACATTGTGTACTCCGAGGTTGTATAGAAGGTAATCCCCATTAGGAATATTTTGTTAAACAACGTATATGTTTTGACGCGAGGTTGTAAAGCAAACTATGGTAGCTTGTTATGAAATCATTTTATTGGGGAAAATTACAGAGGTGTTCAAAGTGACTGCCCTGTACCTGATTACATTCGCTACATCGCCGTGCCATTGCTGTCGGACTCTAGCCGAACATGTACCTCACTGTGTCAAATTTGATCAAACGCAGTGAATATTCGCTGAATCAGTTCTCTCTTGTGTTGACTGGGTAATATCACAACGCTCTCACATGTCCCAAGAAATATTTCTAGGGGCGTGAGGCTCGGGCGATCTTGCAGAAACGCAACAGGTTCCCTCTACCCTATCCATTTGTTCAGAGTGAAGACTCTGTTTCGATGCGCCCGTACTTTGGTGGCTGAGTGCGCTAGAGCGCCATCATGTTGGAACAACATGTCTCTGCGGGTCGCAAGGGGTATGTTGTCCGATGAGCGCGTGAAGCGTGTTTCTGGAGTAAGTTGGCAGGTACGCAGGTCCATCCAAACGGTGTGGAAAGATGACAGGTCCCAGAAGATAATCCCCAAGAATTCCAACCCAGATGTTTACGGTAAATATTTCGCTCGTGAACTCTGATGAACATTGCGTGCGGATTGTCCTCCGCGTCTCGCATATGTGGCTGTTTTCTAGCTGTTTGAAGTAGCCCATCAAGTGTGAAAGCACGCCTCCAATCGGAGGTAAACAAACATGTGCAGTGAAAGGCAGTGAATTACGATGCTCCGTTGGGTCAGAACAACCGGGCAAATTCGGCACAAGGGTGCGAGAAGTCGTTTGACCAGCAAAGTCCTTGTACTTCGTGTAGGTTGGTATGGCATGGAGGCTTTGCTCTTGCAAAACCCGAACCACAGACGACTGATTTGAACCCCATGGCATGGGCAATGGCGCGTGTGCTTGTCGACGGGTCGTTGGCGACACTCTGCAAGGGCAACCTCTTCCTCAACGCAGGGAGTGCGCGGCGAGTATTAACGCCAGTTCTTTCCACCGAATGGCACGCGGAGACACGAGGGTCCGCATTTTCTCGAAGGCGGCTGATGAAGGCGAGAAACATTTTGTGGTGGAGGGTGATATTCTAGTGGTGGAAACATGTCCCGGTAGCATGAGGTGCGCTCATCGTCCATTTCCGTTCGCCGCACCGTAACACATTATCATGTCGGTTAACTCGGGAAGAGTGTTGTGATCCATTCGTAATCGATGCCTACACTATACTGAATCAACGATGAATTTGGAGCAAGGTAAAGGAATTGTAACATAGTTTCCGAATGACGTTAAACGTACACACATGTAGGCACGCACAAACACATTAAAATTGAGGAACCTAAAATCATCGGAAATCCTACAATGCGACGGCGTCACAGCTAACATAAGAATTGTGTACCTTCATATCAGCGTAATTTGAAAGCGAAGCAATCATACAACATAGGTTATTTAACAATAAACGTTTCTTATTGTTTCTCTATCAGACGCTCCGAGTTTGTCGGCGAGGTTTTTTGAATCAGCCTGTGTAATATATATATACTATATAATATAAATGTATATATATATAATATATATATATATATATATACGTATATTATATAATATATATTATATATTATATATATAATATATATAAACTAACCTTTAACGTGCTTTATCACCTATGCAGGGGGTAACACGGGGAGGACCAACAGGAAATAGAATTTAAGGCCAGCAATCCCAAACCAGCGGCCACCAACGTGTTCCAGTCGAGTTTTAATTCTTTGCCCCGCAGGTAGATAAAAACTCAACTGCTACGGCGGAGGTTTGAACCAGGCTTCCTCTACGTATGAGAAGCGGCAACTCACACCTGCGCCATATACTATATAATATATATATATATATTTATATTATATATATATATATATATTATAGTATATATATATTATATATTGTATTATATAAATATATATAAGTTATATATATATATATAACTAATATATATATATATATATATATATATATATATATATATATTGAATCGCGTGATCTCTGAGGGTCTGTAATGCAGGTTTAGCACGATATATAATATATAAATAGTATATGATATATCATATATATATATCTACATAGGCTATAAGTATTATATAAATTATAAATAAATTAATCATATATTATATATACACTTTAACAAAATCATTTCTAAAGATTCCAAAAAGCACATCCCACATGGCTACAATAAACCAAATGTGGAGTAAAAAATGTTAAGAAGTAATTAAATGCAAAGCATGTACGCACTCGCATGTGTGCCTAAGATCCTGTACACCTATGTGTAAGTGAAGCGGACATCATATTTCCCCTGTGTACCTATGTAAAATTATTTAAAACCATTTCAATTTGTTACCAAGCCAGCTCTTGTATAAAAAACTGTTAGAGAAAGCATCCCCGCTCAGTGTGGAGGATGCCTAAGATTCAAATGTAATTGGCCAAGAAGTCCGACAAGGAACAAGAGCCAAACGAAATCGATAATGAGCCTTGAGATCGCATCACAGAAGGGTGGCTTGAGTCATTCCTTCTGTATAAAATTATCATTGTAATTCTGATCAAAGATTAATTATTTAACATAAATCATCCAATTATAAAGTCCGAAATTCATTCATTTAAAAACAATAAGCCCATCAATGGCAAAGCATCCTATTATAAAAAGAGTGTGTTAAGGACGTCGAAAGGAAGAGGTTATAGATAGAATAGGTGTCTGTGCTCAATATTAACATTGCTATAATTGCGAGTATTTAAGTTAATTATTGTGCCAATTATCATCCTATTCATTCACCAATTATCAATTGTCAAATGTCAATATCATTTACCTGATTTAATAAACGCTAAAGTGACAGTTTTATTTTTGCCAATGCACAGATTTAGCTTTGATTGCTGTCATTAATTTTGAAAAGGCCTCGGAGTAATATTTGGGCTTATATCTTCTGGTCGCACCGCGCATCGTGACTAATTTAACCTCCCCTGATTTGGAGTCAAATAGCGGTGGCAAATTGCCGTGTAAAGTCAAAATTGTGTTGAAAAAAATCTGTCTGTGAAAATTAAAACCATAGTGGCGATCAATCAATTGTGATTATTTGAACAAAAATAAAGCTATAATAAATCAAATATTTAGTAACGTGAAGAATTAAATAATCTCTATAATCTCGAAATTAATTAGAATTAAGTCGTTACTAAAAATTGAAAAATAAAAAAGAAAAAAAAACGCGGTAGTAACATTAAGAAGACCGGCGCTAACCTGCCATTTGAAATTCTCAAACGAACTTCCCATTTTAGGCTTACCGTGGCCGAAGCATTAAATAAAGTTTTTATGTTAGCTAAAGAGATGGGTTCAACGAAAAGACTTCTCCAAATGACACTAACTAAGTCATCTCATAAAAGCAGAACAACCCCCCCCAGCAATCCCCTAAAACAAAAAAAGGGGAATAAAAAAAGATCACCCCCCTCCAATTCATGGCTCAAGTTCCCATGAGGAGTAGAGGCAGTCCATACTTCAGAAGTTGATACCGAAAAACACCTCCCTGATAACCCTGCAGGGAAAGAAAGGCTACAGAACTCCAAATCGGACAACAATAAGATACGTTAAACTGAAAGAATGAGAGACCACTATGATATGACATCTACGGGGGTTGCGAAATATCGGATAAATAAAATAATAAAATTGATTGAACAAATAATTTACATAATGTTAATAAAAATAATAATTATCATAGTATTGAAAGATAATAATAAATAATATATAAATAATAATAATAATAAATAATAATAATAATAATAATAATAATAATAATAAATAATAATAATAGATAAATAACTAAATAAGAATAATAATATAATTAATAATATAATAACTAATAATAATAATAATAATAATAATAATAATAATAATAATAATAATAATAATAATAATAATAATAATAATAATAATAATAATAATAATAATAATAATAATAATAATAATAATACCAGTACTACTAGTAATAAAAATGAAAATAATACTATTAATAGAAATGTAAATAAAAATAATGAACATATAAATGAAATTTATGTAAACGAACAGTTACCAAATGGTAATATTGCGAATGATTTGCATGCTCATTCACAATATGGAAAT
Organism: Trachelipus rathkii; assembly: GCA_015478945.1. NCBI lineage: Eukaryota > Metazoa > Arthropoda > Malacostraca > Isopoda > Trachelipodidae > Trachelipus > Trachelipus rathkii. Next base: position 25,774 of record JABUQX010061919.1, read on the forward strand.
AGAATTTTACACCCAAAAATCAGTGGTGGTATTATGGATAAAAATCTTTAAAATGATAAAAATATTATATTAAATAATGCATTTGCACAGGAAAGGTTTGAAAGTGTTGGATCCAAATTTGTTGGTAATGTACACAGTAAAAATTTTATTACAACTGTCAAGTCTCCGCATGCAGACTATATATATATATATATATATATATATATAATATAATATATATATATATATATATATATATATATATATATATATATATATATATATATATATATATATATATATACTATATATATATATATATATATATATAGATATATATCTTTGTATAATATAATTCTATCAATATATAGTAGCAAATTATACTAAGTCTATATATATATAATAATAATATTAATACTATATATATATTATATATATATATAATATATATAATATATATATATATAATATATATAATTAGGATAATATATTTAATAAATTTCTCTGTAATAACTTGCTATCATAGACGGGATAGTCTCGTGTAAAGAAATGAGGTAAATCACTCAGCGAACTCAGATAAAAGTTCGGCAAACGAGGAATGTGCAAACATTCATGCAAAGTTTCCGACGAAACTGAGATGGCAGAGGAGATTTGCGAGATCTTTAGCCCAAAACTGTATAACGTTATGATCTGTTAAGTAAGAAAATATTTTTTGAAAGATGGAGAAAGCACGGCAAATCGAAAATTCTCTACCGTAGTTTTTTTTAAAGTTTCAGAAACTGACAAAGCATTTTACGCGCCATAAAATAAGTCTGAACGATCGTCGTGGATGGGAAATTGAAGTTGCCGAGTTTTCGAAATCTGACTCTATCTAAAATTGTTGATCTTATTTAAAATGAATGAAAACCATCATAAGAATAGCTAGTGATTAAAAGTATTTCTTTGCCTTTGATCAATATAATCTTTATAAAAATTTACATTTTTCTGCTGAGTTAAATGTGTTTGATAGGATATATTTATGCATTGCTTAATGACATTTATGAAATTAAATTAGAGTATGTTATTGTCTGTCAAGCATTGATAAACTTTATTTGAGAAAAATAGAATATTTTTTTTGATATAGATTTAATAAGCAAAGGTATAAAATTCTATAACGTCCATAATAACAAATATGTGTAAATTAAAATTACTAGAGCATGCTAAATATTTGTAAACTTTTTCCCATTCCAAACTTTCTACCTTGTAGCCTCCTCTCTCTTAGAATAATAAAAAAAAAAATAACAAGTTACAAGTAACTGGAGAGAGAGAGAGAGAGAGAGAGAGAGAGAGAGAGAGAGAGAGAGAGAGAGAGAGAGAGAGAGAGAGAGAGAGAGAGAGATTTTTTTCATTTCTCTTTGTTGGTATTTCGCAAATAAACTCCCCAAGACCAGCTGGTTAAGAAAACAAAACAAACTAAAATCTTCCTCTCTGTAATCATGGTAACGAACGCTTACAAATCCAACCGCTGTTACAAAAGTTCCGAAACAGCTGACCTTCAAAAAGAAAAAAAAACAAAAGATCAAATAAAAAGAATGAAGAAAGCCATAGGAAAGAAGAAGAAGGGAAATATCATTTTTTTTACTTTCCGACATTGATGAAATTTGAATGTATGATGATTAATTCTTTCACTTGTTTGGAAAAATTGCAATTAATATATATATATATATATATATATATATATATATATATATATATATATATATAGATAT
>JABUQX010061919.1:32500-45621 GCA_015478945.1 Trachelipus rathkii
TGTTCTATAAAATTCTATCTATATCATATATATAATATATATATAATATTACTTATATGAATATAATATATTCATCCTTTAAATATTTATATTCCTAAAACCTTTTAGCTTTTTTACCACTGGCCAAAAAAAAATCACGCTACAATAAATAAAACAATCAGCGATTAACATAGATTTACCCGGAAGTTGAAACCACCTTTACCTGCTTCCCAGCTCGAATTAAATGTCTTGGCAAAAGAAGATCTTAAGGGGAACCTCCAATAAAAGTCATTCACGACATCGGATTAAACAAAATTATGAGACTCTAAAGTCATCATTAATCGGACATTAAAAAAATATTTTAATTTTACTTTGAGTAATATTTAAAACAATCAATAAAAAATATTTAAGTATATTAGTTAACACAAAAATAAATTTATTTTTATTTTTTCTAAGTGGAGGAGGAGGAAATGGTTATTTTCGGTTTATTTTGCGGTTTGATCATTTTTCATTTTAGTACCGTTAGATTTTTAAGTAGTTTGGTAGGTTAGTTTATTTAGTCATATTTTGCCGTAGTATTATTATTTTCTTTTACCGAATGTTAGATAGCGCGACCACACAACACCGAAACACGTGCACACACACACCACCCGGACACCAACACACACACCAACATATGATATATAATATATATATATTTATAATTATTACTATATATATATATATATATATTATATATATATATATAGATATATATTATATATATACTATATATATATATAATACTATATATATATATAATATATTATATATATTATGAATATTTATAATATATATATATATATTAATATATTATATATATATTATATATATATATTACTATATTATATTCATATATATATATATATATATATAGTATCTATATATAATATTATTTATAATATATGGACTTTTATAAGCGGCTTGAGCTCCAGAGCAGATTTAAATGGCAGTTTAAGGAAAAGTTTAATAATTTAGGGTTAAAAAAAAAATACATCTTTTTTCAAGGTAACCTAACGTAATCGTAACCCCCAACACCCAAACTTAAACAGCAAACCTTAACCAACCTATTTAGAATAAATTAAAACACGAATACATTATATTGTTGTGTATATCTCGATTTTGGGCACTCCCTTATATTGAGGCTTCCATTTCCCCCCCCCAAATTAATGTTCTTCTCCATTATATTTGGGGTACTATGGTAGCCCCTGTCCTGTAATTCTTAAACTTAAAATATACCTAATACTAAATATGCGCCCCGTGCCTCTCGGATTTAACGCTCTTTCTTCAATTTTAGGCCAGCGAAAGTCGATTGGCCAGGGCCCGGTGTTCGAATTCCTAGTCTGGAATCCCTAGTAGCAAACCTAGAGAAGAAGTTCCGCCTCAATAAGAATAGGGCCTATGCCCGATGAAGTGTGAACCTTTATTTAATAAATTTTTTTTATTAACAAACATAAACGCGCGTAACAATTGCTTGAAAAATGCCATTTCTTATTAATTATTTTTTTGATTGTTTTATTTTTATTTTACTTAATTTTTTCTCGTTTAAATTTTAGTAAATATATAAAATGAAATTTAAGAACTTTTAAGATAAAATAATTTAGTAAATATACTTTTGCTTTTGTTTTTGAAATAAATTTTAAGTTTTCAGATAATAATTATGTGATACTTGATTTTCATGTATCAAACATGGCATAAATTTGAGTCTGCTTCTGTCAAAGCTATTCGTTGAGAATAGAAATAAAGTATTTTATGCTATATAATTATATATATAATTAATATATAATATATATATTATTATATATTATATAATTTATATTATATATAATTAATATATATTACTTATTATATTAACTATATTTCGTATTAAAACTCGGCGTTTCAGTAGCAGGGGCTATTATATATATTATTACATATATATATATTTATTATATATATAAAATATATATAATTATATAATATTATATATATATATTATATATATTATATTTTTTATAATAATTAAATATATTATACTTATTAGGGCAGGTTCCTCCTCACAAATGTATATTTGATATATGCATCCGTACATTAAATTTTAATTTATGTTTGCACTTATGTCAAAATTTTTAACAACTCTTTTGTGGGGGCACTTTCAAATGTAATGGGCAGCTGCGGAAAGTACGTCCAGACGGCTGCCTGGGGTTATAAGTTTTAAAGCAAGTCAGTAGAGTCTCAATGTATAGAGAGAGCTGCGTTGGACCTCAAGTAATAGAAGAGTTCGTATTACACCATTAGTTGTAAAAGACCGGAAATTGTTTTGATACGTAGAATTATTATATTACTGAATTCACCAATTTTGTTAATGACTGTGAATTAGCCTATTGTGTTAACTAATGAATTGATACTTTATTTACTAATCTGATTTAAATTGTCTTCAGAAATAAAAATAAAAGTATTATTATCGCGTTTTTTTATTACCACTGTATTCAACTCTTCAAGGGTTATACAAAGAAATGTAACCCCATTAGTGACCTGAACCATACAGAACTAATTTTGAGAGGTCTACGTTGAATTAATTCAAACAGTGCCAATTCAAAACACAAACAGAAAAGAGTGCCGGCAAACACCAACACACACAAAAAAAAAAAAAAAAATCATCCAAAATTCCCAAGAGAAGGAAAACACGTACATTTGCCCAATTTGAAACAAAGAAACGAGAGACTCCTACACGTGCCTCAGATCTCAAGCCACCCAATTCACCTATCCTTTCACCCAATTGTCTCCATACGGGATGTTTAGAGAGACGACTTTTCCAAAATTGACAAATGGAAATCTCCACAAACAAAAGCAAAATAGACCACCTGATAGCTAATGCAGAAAAAAACACGGAAGAAATGATTCTCTATTGAAACATCACAGATCTGATGAGACAATTTGCAGGACTTCAAAAAGTTTCTTCATCAAAACATGTAACACTCAAAATCAAGAAGGAACGTGGAGACTCCGAACAAGGGGAGTAATCACGCCCGCCCCCCCCCCATGAGCGGAAATTACTTATATTTAGCGAAAAAATTTTTCTAATTATACAGTACTAATATGGTAAAAATGGTTTTACATAATTGAATTATAACTAATAGTCACAATAATACTGTATACTGAGGATGTTTTATATCAATAGTCATATAAATATTTAGTAGAATGGTTTTTATAATTGAATCTTTATAATGGATAGTATAATAAGATATTATATAGTAGAAGATATTTTCATCTTAATAAAATTGATTCATAATTAACGTTAGGGAGATTATAGCCATAATTACAGGACATTTTGATAACGGGAATAAAATAACAATTCTGGGAGTATCGGTATAAGGAATGTTGGTGGGGAGGGAGAATGGTTTTCCGTCAGACGAAGAAAATATCACACTAACGATTTTAAAGATGCCTGCTACAGGAGGGATACTTTTAATAATTATAATTATAGGCGTAATAGAAGCATTAATCATAATAATGTTTATAAATGGAGTAGGGTTGCAAACTATAATAATAATAATTATAATAATAGAAATGTGAATCATGATCGTACTTATAATAATTATAATTACAATAGAAGCACAAATTATAATAATAGATATAAATATGTCAGGAATGCCAACTATGATAATAGAAATATCTGTCAAATTAATAATTGTAATATTAATGATCAGACTATAGCAGTTATTACAGAAAATGTCTCTGATGGGGGATTATTTGTCCCTCCCGTTGAGACGGTTCATTCCACGGGTGAAACGGGAGAAAGCACGGAGGCTGAGTTTGGATTTAGTCTGTAGCTCGACGCATGCGGAGCAAGAGGGTAGTTTAAGTACAGATGTAGAAAATGGGATATTTGAAAATACTGTAATGACTGAATTGCGGGGGGGGGGGGGGGAAGAGTACCGTAGCGCTCTTGATTTAATGGCCGGGGGGGGGGTTGGGGAAACGGGCCAGAAGAAGACACTTGAATTTTATTATTCCACCAATAATATATAATAATAATATAAGAAAAAAAACGATAGGTAGTTAATAATAATAATAATGTAATAAATTAATAAATCATAATCAATATAATAATATAATAATAATAATAATAATAATAATAATAATAATAATAATAATAATAATAATAATAATAATAATAATAATAATAATAATAATAATAATAATAATAATAATAATAATGAAAATAATAATATAATAATAACTAATATTAAATAATAAATAATAATAATATAATAATAAAAAAGCGATAGTAGTAGTAATATAATGATAATATAATAAAAATATTGAAAAACTAATAATATATAATATAATGATATATAATGATTGATGATACGACGATTGTAATTGATGCTTGTTTAACTGGATAAACTTTGAACTGAGAGTGGATACGGACTTTTTTAAAAAAATGTGTTAGTTGGAACTACATGATTGCAAAAAGAGCGGGCTTTTTATGACATTGATTCATTAAGATTAGGAGGAGTAATAATAGATTATTTATTAGATATGTGGGAGTGCTTTAATTAAATACGACCTCAAAGCAGAATAGGCTAGTGGGGGTATATGGGTTCCGGACAGCAGCTTAACGGACTTGATATCTATGTATAATAAAATTAATTAAGAGTGACATTGGACTTGAGGCAATTTGCACATTGTACCATTCGCTGCAGAGGTCAGAATTTCAATATTCTGGGATATTCATTTTTTGAGGAGAGAAATTGGGTTCATTAGTTGACTTCAATTATAACTACGAGCTTGACCCCGAAACAAAACTCTTAACGTCTCAGATTAAGATAATGAAGCTTCGTTTCTTACGCCAAGTGCGAAATTCGTTCTTACCTTTATCTTGTCCCACTTTAGTGGAATAATTTTTATCTTCCCTCTCTCTGACGCTATTGGCGGAAAATGCATTGTAGAAGGTTATGAATTATGCAATACTTTATATAACTCTATGGCTTGAAGGATCGAAATAATAAATTGAAGGGGTCTTAGTTATATAAATAGAGGTTATAAAAATGAAATCCAATTTGTAATTGAATTTTTGTAAGAATTAAGAGTCATTCATATGTATTTGCATAACAATGTATTTATAAGAATAGATTTGATATTTCGTAATATGATGTCCAACTTAACTCAAAAAAAAAAAAAAAAAAAAAAAAACGTGTAAGGGCACATTCCTACCTTCACTATAATAACGCTCTCTCTCGACTGATGTGCATTCCGCCCATTAAATTGTTAATTATTGTTTCATTGTTATAGAAGAAATATTTACGACTATTTGTGAGGCCTTTCAAATGTTAATGGCAGCTGCGGAACGTACGTCAAACGGTAGTGCTGCGGGTATAAAGTAAAGCAGAGTCAGTGGCTCTTCATGTTAAGAAGAGAATGCGTTGGACCTCACGTCATAGAAGAGAGGTCGTGTTAACATTATCTGTTAAAACCGGAAAATTGTTTTGATGTAGAAATTATATATTATAAACTTTCACATATTTATTAATGACTGTGAACTGGCCATTGTGTTAACTTTAACTTTTAACATTATACCTTTTATTTATATCTATTTAATTGTCTTAGAAATAAAAATAAAAAGAAGAACCTTTTATTCCACTTATTCAACTCTTCAAGGTTATCACATATATTAGTATATATATTATAAATATATATATATAATATATATTTATATATATATATATTATATATTAATTATATATATATATATATATATATTATATATACATTATAATTATAATATAATATCTATATATATAATATATATATATATCTATAATATATATATATACTATTTTTTTTTTTATTTATAATATATTATTATACTATATATTTATATATTACTATAATATAATATAATAATAAGTGATGTATATTGTATATTATATATAATATCATTATATATTATAATATATCTTTTAATATATAGTATACATATATATATATATATTAATATATTATTATATATATATATATTACTGATGCGACTTCGGATTGGTCAAAATTGACTATTTTGCTGATGCGGCATGCGGCATGCGGATCGGATCTTAAAGAGGATGAGGATGCGGATCTTAAAGTAGATAAGGATCGCGAATGCGGATTCGGATGTTTTACTCTTTGAAGTTGTTGAATTAAAAATTATTATATATTATTATATATATATATATATATTATATATATTTTATATTATATATATGATATAATAGAAAATATATATATATATAATATATATATCATTTATATATATTCATATTTATATATATTAATATTATATTATATTATATATATGATATATATATATAATATAATATATATATATTATATAATTTATATATATATAATATTATATTAGTATTATATAATATATTATTTTATATTATATATTTACAGTTTCACCACCAATCACGGGCAGACCCCTATTCAAGGAGGGGGTTGTTAGCCAACCTAGATATCATCAACTACGCAAACTACGAGATGAGCACAGACGCTCAGGCTTTAAATGAGAGGATTTAAATTCCAGCAGAATAGAAGGACAGATGGGAAGAGAATTCCTTAGACGACGGTGGCAGAACGAGAAGGAGAGGCACTTAGCGACAAGCTGGACGTTCCAATATCAACCAAAACGTCATGCGCCGACACGGCACCCTTGTGCACGGGCGAGTAAAGGATGGTGGTACTGAGTGACAAAGCCTCCCTCGAGGACTGCCGCTGCGGTATTCTATAAGAAAGAGATAAAGACACCAGATCGACGCCGTAAGAGTAGAGGGGTATAGTGAACTGGAAAAGTGCAGAACATTTTATAGGCTTTTGGCCTTTTGGCTTTGCCTCGACGATTATCCAAAAGACCAGTAGAAATCAGAGCCCCCCTGATATGGGAGCACCTCCATAGCAAGGGCGGATAAGCCCTTGTATAGCATAGAGTAACTGAGAAGAGGAGAAAAAAGTCTCCAGCCCGAAAAGAACTTCCCAGTTTTCCTTTTGAGGGCCGCCCTATCAACCCCGTTGTTTCGATTGTGAGGCTCAAAGAACATTTTTTTGTTTATAGTTAAGTCCAAGAGCAATGGTCCCTTCTATACTCTGTTCACCTGCTATTTCCGAAAACCTTCCAGTCGATATCGGTCCCGCAGAAATGAGGTGCTAGTAGAATGTGAGAGATCTCATTGTAGAGAGAGGGGAGGAATTATCTCTTGATGTTAAGGAGTGTGGGTTCTTTAGAATAGAGACGTTGTGAATTACTCACTAAGGTTGGTCAGACGAGACGACAACGCCATCGCCGCTGGGCGAAATCCTCTCCCATATGCCAGACGAGAGCAGAGTGTAGATAAAGGAGACGAGAACCCTTAACTGATTTAAGCAATTACGGGCCAATTGTAAGAGCGAGAGTATGACAAACGACAGGCCGTCTCAGAATTGTAAATGCTGCGTGACCAAGCCATGAAGAGGAGCTTGATCAGGAGATGCTATTGCTGGAGTTTGTGGACGAGCGAAAGCTGGTGAAGGTGATAGGTTAGAAGTTACTCAGCACGCGAGTTGTCGTGAATTCATTATGAAAAGTTTTAGATTAAGACCTATTCCTCAGTAGGACAGCAGACAGAAGTACTCGCCTTGGAGCAGCAATCTATCTTATTCATAGGTCACCAAAAATACGCACATGTGCGACCCTCCTTCCGCTCGGCTTGTGGAGACCACACTTGTTCTCAGATTATGAGCGCATCTAGAACTCGTACTCATGAGTAGATTTATTGAAAAAGGTGCAATTCCACCTACGATTGTAACTAGATGAGAATGTGTCGCAGAGAGGCTTGTGATATATGTAACCTTAAAATATGCAAAGGAGGAAGCTGGAGCGCTCTTGAGTTCTCACAGTGACGAGGCTTTTCCTTGTTCGACTCAAGCACCTCGCGGTCAAATGCTTTAAGATAGATGAGTGAGCGAGAGAGAGACACACCACGAGAACGTCTCTTGCCGATAGACTATAACTGATGAGAGACCTCGGGAATCTACGGAATAATTTACAGTTATAGATAGAAAAGTAGTATCGCCTAGATTAACCATCGTGAGGTCCGATAAGCTACTGTAGTGCTCGATCTGAGATAGATGTGAAATGAGACTCATGATATATGCATCTAAGGAAATTGAGAGTTTTAGTAGAGAGTGAGTTTCTTTCAATAAATTTTAGAATAGAAATACCGTGAGTAAAGCTATTAATATATATGGTGACATGTAGATTATAGAAGAATTCACAGAATAGCGGATATCTATTATTTTTTACGATACATAGGATGGTAACATCCTGTGTTACTATTGTTCCCAACCAACTTAAGGCGAAAAGTTTTAATTATATAGTGTAATTGAGACATTAATAGAAAATATAGTTTTAATCACGTAGGGGCTCCATTATAGCAGCAGCCTAAGATCTCCTTAGTGCGCGCCCTCACTAATTAAAAAGTCAACTCACCTCCATGTTCAATATCTTCGGCCCCTCCTCCTTCCAATCGTCCTAATGCCCTCTGAGCCAACCTCCCGCTCCTTTTCTCCCACCTCTCATATTTGTGCAACAGCCACAGGAGCCACGATGTCTCTGGCAGCATCTGTAATGCAAACGGCAGAGAACGGCAAGTTTAGTTGAACCCTGAGACGCCTAGATGGAGAAGGAGAGGAATGGCGATGAGTGTCTGGAACTGAAGGACAAAGTAGACTCAGCTACTCTGTGTGAGGGTTCAGTTTGTTTAACTCTCGAGTTAGGAATGGGACAGTTACAAGAGGCCGAACCGAGATGAACTCTCTCGTGTATACAGTATGGGGAGCTATCTTAGCAAGTGCTCATATACACGCGTCTAAAAGAGTCGATATATGGAGAAACACAAGAACAGAGATAGTACAGAATGGTCTTTAGATAGAGATGTATATTCTTAGAAGCGAAAACCACTTGACTCTGGTTACTCTCGTCTACGATAAAGAATTTTATCAGTATGGAGAATCACTAGAGAGGTTTAAAACGCACTTTAGTGATATTGATGTATAAGCCCGCTTTGTCAAGTACGAAAGTGAATGATATATATATCTTACTCTTGCAACTGAGATTTTAGCTGATAAATATATAGAAATGAGAGTAATAGAAGAACCTAGTAGTAAATTTTTAATCCACACCTCTAGATAAAGTACACGGTCTTATTAGCAAACTTATTAATAATAATGACCAATTCGAATAAAATTCAGAGAACAAGAACGATCTAACCATGGATTTTGAGTAGAGATGAAAGAATTATTTAGTCGTGAATAGTTCAATAGTCACTAGTTCTTCTAATTTATATAAACTAAAGCCGTTAAGAGTGAACTACAGGTACCCCCCCATTCTCAGTGATGAAGAAGTCTCCGATGTCTCACATACAGAGAAAAAAGATTCGGTGTGGTAGAATAATAAATAAGGAGGATTAAAAAGATAATGTAAAGCTGCTATCTGAATAAGAGGGTAGGAAAATAAAAAGAGATAATATATATAATGAACAGTATTTGATAAATGGAGGGGTAATTGGAATATGGTGAGATAATTACTTACAGGGGAAATAGGAAGTCATCTCTTCATGGAAAGTGTAAGCGCGTAATAAAGGTTATAGAAGAATGAAAATAAGAGGAACATGGTCAGAATAATGAATTAAGGGATTATGTAGTGCTTTCTTGTAACTTGATTTTGAATACGGTAATTGTTGAATGAGAGTGATATCGAATGGAAACATCTTTGAAAATATCTGTATATAAATTGTATAGTTATATAAATGAGATATTGGTTGATAGTTGAATGTGTTGTTGATAGGTATTTAGGATGTGCATACGGAGAAGAAAGGATATCGAATAATTATAATTTAGTATGCAAAAATGTACCAAATTATTTCCATCTAATAATCAAGGAGTGCTGACCATGATAAAAAAAGATGACCAAAATAGAAAAATTTTTGTTTAGTAGTTAGCATCATTGCTATGTCCGCAAAGAATGTGGAAAAATCCTGTCACCGGTACTCAGACATATGCAAATTTCATGTTTGTTGAAAAAAGAGAATGAGGCTGAGAACCGGATTTACGAATTCGCCGGTGGTGAATTGAATGGGATATCTCGCGAGAGATTGTGCAACAAAGAATAGCGGATGTTGCCGTGAAATTAGTGGAATTGGTGCGGGAGGGGTGAGTCAAATTTAGGTCGGATGTTCCGCTAAATATAGTTCCGCAAAGGTGGATTGTGGGGAATGGCGGGGAGAATGCGAGCGGATGTTGCTAATGATGCCCATCCTCACCCTTATGATTAAATCAGACGTTGATTAAGTGAGTAGTAAATAGGTACAACTGTCAGGAATTATAGGTGTAATTAGTGTATAATGAGTGTTGTAGGTGATGAAATAGATATAATGCTGGTATATTTTGTCGAAATGATGATGCAATTCAAAGTGACTGTCAAAGGATAACTGTGATATTGGTAAGAGAAACAAGGTAGCGTATTTAGGAATTGTATATATAGAGGATGTGTGTGGATCAAATATTTACATTATAAACACTACTTATAGATGAGATATAAATGATAAGGTAGAAGTGGAAGAAGGGGAATATAGACTGTGCCCCAATACTCTATATGGGTTATGCTATATTGGGCATTTATGTCAACTATGCAGTCATGTCCAATGATACGAATAATGAGCGCAAGCGTTCTATAGGCAGGGCGGCTACGAATTTTTTTTATATAAAATAGGTGGTAAATAGGCCTAGGGGTCAGTGGGAACTTCGTGAGAAATATGGCTCAGAAAGTCCTCTTATATCGATCGGATAGTGAAGCATGTGATACCCAAGGGAAATAACAAAATGTATTTTTTTGTTTAATTTATATACATAGCTAGAGGAGGGATGGTTCAGAAACCTTAGAAAGCGGTATAATGTTTTGTTATCATTTTAGTTCCTCACAATTGGTTAAACTCCAAGGTTGTCAATACTCGGAATGTGTGGTTATGAAAGAATTAGAGGTTTGTATATATATATTTATCGCATGGGTGGCAGAGATTAGTTATGTGTAGAATAGGTGATTAGAATATTTTGCAAATTTCTTTTAACTCTTACCTACCTATATATTAATGCGAATTTATGATATATATTATAAAATGATAATATTTTATTTTTATTGGCTAATTATGGGTGGTGATAATTAGTAAGAGATGTTTGACGTAAATGCATTCCGTTAGAATGAGTTAATATTTTGTATATTGGATATGTAAATATTATATTTATATTTATCTTATCTATAATATATATATATCTAACTAGTTTAGGTGAGTTCTTAACTGTAAGCAATAACATTGGCAAAACTATGGCTCTTGAAGAAAATATTTTGATGTTTAGTGGCTAGATAAGGTTGAGCGTTATGGTGTGTGACAGCACAGTAGAGGATCAGGTTCGTCGGTGTGAATTACGTTCTCGAATAGAGCGTATGATTTTTTACAAAATGTGAGGAACAAATTGTGAAATCAAGGACGCTCGTTCTGACTTTTTAAATCTTTTTAGACTAATTGACTGAACGCAGTGTGAATGACTACAAGTTCTTGTTTATCGAGATGGATGAACGAGCGGGATAAGGTAGAAAGTTTGTGAATTGGCGAGGCTAGGTGGTTTTGGTTTGCTCAAAAAGATATAGAAGAATTGTATGTTATATGGGGTACTGGGGTTCTATGGATTGATGCTATTAGCAATACTATAATTAAAAAAAATGGTAGAGGAATATAATGATTTTATACGCTAGATTATAGGTTGGATTATGTAGTAGACTAATTTAGTGAGGACTATTAATAGTTCTGAAAATATTAAAAGAAACTGTAATAAAAATTATAAATCGAAAGTAAAATTATATGATTATGTAAATGTGAGATAAATTTTTGATAGAGAGGGTAGGTTAGGCTTTGTTCAATCTTAGCTAGTTGCAAAAATTGATAAGTTATAGAATTGACGTATAATGATGATTGATGGAGCTGTCGATGAGGATTATGCAGCACGCTAACATGGTAGAGTGTTCGTTGTGTGTGGACAGAAGAAGGGTAATTCTTTAGTATGAAAGTAACATGATCTGAGAGGATAAATCGTATAGAGTACTCGTTATTGTATAGGTATATGGGTGTGTAGACAAGGTTATTAACCTATGCTGGGGATGACGTCACGCAGTGGATCTCGGCTTGAAGGAGGAGATGATATAAGTGGAGGGTAGTGGAAGGACGTAATATTAGTTTACGGTGTTTAATTACACAAACAAAATAATAAATGTGTTTTTCTTCCTTCATAAAGAGCATGATCTTTATTGCACTAAAGAGTTTCTTTGTAAATAATTTAGTGGATGATGCATGTTTCGCACTCGTCAGTGATGACAGCGGAAAGGCGCAGGCGCATGATGCGCTTGTGTGGTGTCGTGCATAGTGTAGTTGCATTAGGTCGTTTCAAAAATATAGGCGCTCGCTGATAGTAGGACTCTAGGCGCCAGGTCCAGCGGCATAGTTGCGATAGCGCCAAGCGCCCTCAAAAAACTAATAGGCGCCTCCCCCCCAGCCATCTGTTATATATATTATAAATATATATATAATGTATGTGTTATTGTGTGAATTTAGTGATATATATTTATATAATATAATATTTATTGTTAGTGAATTCAAGACAAATAAATAGGTAAGTATTATAATTATTAAATATAAAGCCGAACAAAAGTTGGACTGTGAAATGATCCGTAAAGGAGTGCTCTGGAGGAGAGAAATGTAAGTTTGTCTAGTAGGCGTAAAAAGAAAAGAGTGCCATAAATTAAGGATATCAGTGAATGAACGGGTTTTGTAAGGTATGGTATATAGGTGTGCCTCCACCTGGGCCAAAGGATGACCCCACATTGACGAGATAGTAGTAGTAGAATTTATATTATTATTATATACTCTCGTTCGTGAAGCTCTAAGGTGGATTTCTGACTGCGACGAGTTCTCAACTTATAGGATATAAAGTGGCTCGGTGAAGCTTTGGGACTTCTTTTCTTTTCCTATTTAATGTATGTTCATTCTCCTTCTCCTTGT